>JAJDFG010000600.1:0-114816 GCA_021039105.1 Scomber colias
TGCTATAACAGGGACAGGTTTGTATCTGAGTTTTATATTTCCCAGGTGTGGAAGTAACTGATTACAATTATAAATACGTCGCTCTTTTCAGTACTTGTTTTTGTTTGTTTTTGTACATTTTATTCATATTCACTCTACTTAGTTACTTTTAAAATCAACACTGACAAATACTCATAATGAAGCCCACCTGGCAGAACAAAGACTCATTAATATTCACGAAGAAACCAAGAGTGACAGAAATACATAAAAAGTAACATAAGACAGATCTTACATGTGATGACCTTAGACATTACTATCTACCAATTTGAGGCTATAATATGTAGTAACATTAACTGTATGATGGTGCTCCATCAGATCCACCACTTTCTGCCTCTCTGCATTCGACAGCCGGCTCTCTTGGATGGGAGGGGATGTCGCCCACCTTTTCATCCTTTAGGTACCATTTGAAGTCCTTAAATTCTTCATAATTTTAAATCTTCCAGAATGTGAAGGAGGTCCTTGTTTGCCATCTTGGCTTCCTGTTAAAATCAGAGAACACTGATAAGTGAACAGTTGTGTTTCTGTTTGCCAGTAAAAACACAGAATGAGTTTCTACTGGATCTGACTGATTTGACCTACAGCCCTGTTGTTTAGCAGAAGTTGTTGAAGTGTCAGAGAGAAGATCTTCAGTAAAACGTCTCACCAAAAGTCTATTGAGGAGCTTTTTTTCAAGTTTCTCAGTTGTCATGGAAACGTATGTGTTAAATTTACATTTTTCTGTTGTTCTGTAAATGTTGAGGATAAGATAATACCCTTCTACAAGCTAATACTGAAACCACCATAAACCTTCATTTTCACAAACAAATGTTTAAAGACTGTGTAAAGTGAATTCAGGACATTTTCTTCTAAACACATTAAATAGGTCATAAAAGTATGGATTTAGATTTGTTTCATAATGTTGTGTGTGTGCAGATCGACAATCTGTGTGTAAATGTGTAATCTGTAAATATAAACACCTTCCACAAATACAAAAAAAAAGATTTGTATACTCACAAAAATATTTTATAAGCATCCTGGTGCCTTTCATACTCAAACAGAAATGTATATGAAAGTGTGTGCTAGATAATATACATAGAACAAATAAACACACACTAATAATCACTACTAAAAGCTCATAGAAAGACTGCGTGCTCTTACTTTGATATGCGGAAATGACGTCACCAGTAGGCGATCACTTGCTATCCGAAAATGGCCGAGTGATACGAGTGGATTTTCGTTCGGACCGGCGGAAAGTTTGTTTCAAAACTCTGTGTGTGTAAAAAGCAAATCCACAAGCGTAGAACTGAGATCCACAAATAAAAACTGAGTTCACAAATGCCTGTTTGAAAGTTGTAAATGTTAGGAAGATATTCACAAATGCTTTTCATTTATTGGTGAATGAATTTAATGTATTTTTTATATTTGTGGAATTTGTTTGTGTATTTGCAGATCCGTTTTATATTTGCAAAATATTTTTGTGAGTATACAAATCTTTTTTTTGTATTTGTGGAAGGTGTTTATATTTACAGATTACACATTTACACACAGATTGTCGATCTGCACACACACAACATTATGAAACAAATCTAACTCCATATACAAGCAATGCCCCAAATGTCCACAAGAGGAGAGTTTATCACACAACTTGGTTTTATTGGTAAATGTAAAGTTTATTATTCTCATTTCATCAGTTTATAAAGGTTAACAAAGAAAGAGGGAATCATTTCATCAGTACAGCAATCTTTAGTTATTTTACTAACTTTATGTACCATATTAAAATAATAATAATAATTAAAATAAACCTGATTAAATACTGATTATTAAGAAGTGAGAGGAAAACCAGAAATTAAATTTATAACTGACAAATCATTTCAAACTAAACAATCAGTTAATTCAAGCTGTTGAATCATTTTACAGTCTGAACTGTTTTTATCTATATACAAGAAATCACATCCATCACTTTATGGATCTGGTCTGATACATGAACAGTTATTGCTTCTGTTATATATTTAACACCCTGTTCACTGTCTGCATTAGCTCTGTTACTTGATGCTGACGTGTAGTTTTGTTCTCAAAAACACACCTTCCACCACACTGTTTAACTATCTTACTGAGTGCAGGCTGGCAGGCCTGCAAAAAATCCTCCAAGCTCATATCTGCACGCTGCAGCTCTCCCCCATGGGTAAACAGGATGATTGTTTGTTCTTTAGCTTCTGGATTAAAAGCTTTTTCAAACTTTCTCAGTATGTCTCTCTCACCATCTGTGAATCTGTTAACCTGTATCACAAGTAAGTAAACACAAGGATCTGACTGACAGAGCTGTCTGCACTGTGTCACATGTTGTCTCTGAACTGATGGTTTGATTTCATCATCAAACATGTCTGGAGTATCAATAACACGCACACGTGTACCGTTTATCTCTGTTTCTGCTGCCTGACACTCTCTGGTGATCGGCTCTGAACTGGCTTTAGAAACAAACTGTGTTCGTCCAAGGATTGTGTTTCCACTCGCGCTCTTTCCAGTCCCAGACATTCCCAGCAGAACAAGGTTCACTTTGATGTCAGAGTGACTTTCTGCATTGGTGTAAAACAAAAAGATAAAGTTTGAAATAATAATTCACAACTGTTCAAACACATCTTTAAAACACTGTTCTCACCTTTTAATCTCTTCTTGTTGTCAGTGGAGGACCATGAGAAAGGGCTCCAAGCTGAATAAAAAAGCCAAATAAGAGTTTATGTGAGTTGATATAAAAACCTTTATCTGCTCTAAACCTTTGAAAAAAAAAGAAACATAAAAAAGAAATATAGTATAATTTATATCACACACATACAATGAAAATATATTGAGATAAAGTTTGTAATAATAATTCACGTGTTCAGACACATCTTTAAAACAAAATAGAAAAAAGGTTTGCTGAATAAATCCTCCATGTTGTAGAAGTTAAATGAGTAGATTTATGTCTTATCAGCAGCACAACTATGAACTCCTCTTTGACTTTTCTAGTTATCTTGTGCAGACTTTCTATCTGCTGAAACACCTCTCATGTTGAAACCTCCTCTACCAACAACAAACATGTCATGGTGTCGTTTTTTTATTTCCTCACATGCTGTATTATTGCTGTGAGTACATATGAACTTATATTTGTCATTTTCAGATACTTTAAGTGTAATCTCATTTCCTCTGTTGTAGTGAAGATAAATATAATATAAATATGAAGATAAATTTGTCAAAGAATCTCCACTTCAGCATGATAATTAAAAACTTCTTTGAAATCAAACATAACAGAATTTTAACCTGTAAAAATAATTGAAAATTCAGGTGCTTAAATTTTCTCTTTTTTAAAGATTTTCTCTGGCATCGACGCCTTTATTTGAAAGTATAGAGACAGGAAATTACGGGAGAGAGAGGGGACATATTAGTTACCCCTCAATCATATCTGGCTGAGAGTAGGTGGGATTTATTGGCTGAGTAGCTGGAGTGTAGAATAAAGTAGGTTATCTGACTGTGTGCATTTATTGATAATAAGAGGAAACAGGATCATTAACAACAAGGAAAGAAAGCTGACAGTCTGTAGATGTCAGTATTGTAGTATTTTTGGGCAGAACTGCTTATGACTATGAATGATGATTACTATTTTGTCCAGCAAAGCGTCTGTTTAACTCACTTTTCATGTAGGTGTTCTGGGTTGCCCTGTTTCCATCTGCTCCCCCCGACTGTCTGTTATCAGAAATGTTCTTCTGAACTTCATCACGTTGAGGATGAATATTCTTGAAGTGTTCGATCTACCAAGAAAAAACAAGAAAATACAGAAGTAACCTGTCAAAACTGCACTGAGGGACACAAACGAAAAATGGACATGATGACTCAGGAAATGAGAATGAGATTGTAAAGAATGTGACTCCCCTAATGGTATTACTCTTTGTTTTATTTGTTTGTTCCATTTTCATTTTCTTTTTAGTGATGTCCTTTTATTGTTAAAATAAAAAAAAAAAAAGGGGAAAAACTAATAAAAATCAAAGTAAAAAAAAAAAACTGCACTGAGGGAATGTAATGAAATAAAATGTATTTGAAAATAAATTACATTCACATTACGTTGAGGACAGATGTGAAAACTATAAATGATCTAAGTAACTGAATTCCTGCTGAAGTAGAAATATATTAGAAAATAGTATTTATGTAAATATGTGACAGAAATGGTTTGACAGTAAACAGTGGAAAACGCTTCTGAATCAGGTCAGTGACAATCATACAGGAAGGAAGCAGCCAGAAATAAAAACACATGTCAGTCTGCTTCATCCCAATCAGACCCAAGTGCACTGCAGCTCTGGGATCTGGAACAAAGCTGACTTCCACTCTGAGCTCTTGAAGGTTTGCCTCGTTTTTGGCTTTGATCAGGATTTCCTTCACTTTGTCCAGATGTGGAGATGAAGCTGTGGAGCCCTGCAACTGCACAGTGACCTCACTCAGGTCTCTGAGCACTGCCGTCTCAGCCTCATCCAGGGCAGCAGAGGACAAACTGGACAGTACCAGGTCTGACCCCACCTCTAAGGCTACAGGACTTCTGAGGCTCTGCTGGAAGCGGGTCTGGTACTTGGAGATGACACCGCTGGATGTCATGAAGGTTATTAAAGCTGCAGAGAGCTTAACTCTCTTTTCCTTTAACTGTTTGATCAGTTCTTCCAGTTTTGTATCTGCTAACTGCACCTCCTTATCAGGACCCTCCAAGATGACTGAATTTACACCTCGGAGGATTTTAACTTTTGGGTGATGTGCTCGCCTAAACTCGTCTTCTACCAGTTTGAACTGCTTCTCCAGAACCTGCAGTTCTTTATGGGTCAGTGATGTCTTCTCCATAATCTCAATTCTCTCCTTCACAGCCTAAAAAAATGTGTTATAAAAAGCTTTGAAAAATACACTGCTGGTAAATTCTTCAAAACTAGTTTGATGAGACCACCTGTGTATGCGGTCTGTTACCTAAGGTCAATAGTATCCTGTTAGCTCACCTGTGAGTGTTTAGTAGATGACTGATCAATGGGTTCAGAGATCTGAGGCAAATTGGTTTGACTCACGCTCAGATGCTTCCCAGTAGGAAGGGCATTACTGTGTAAAACCTTTTCCTGGTCTGTAAAACACAACAAAGTCCAAAGTCAAAATCCTTCATTTTAGCTCAAACTGCAAAGTCATCAATCAGATTTTGTTTGTAAAGCAGTTTCATACAAACAAAATATAACACAAAAGTCTTCAATAAAACAAGAACTGCAGTCACATAAAAACACTGATATAATTGTCATGGATTCCCTCTGCCAGCCTGGTAACTACACTCAATTGGTTCTAATCATCTGCCACCTTGCTCTCCACTCTCCCCGATTACCTCCACCTGTGCCCACTCTGTTAGCCTCGTTAACTCTCCAGCTGCACTGCATTTGCCAGTAACCATGCTCTGCATTTAAGTTCCTGTGTTTCAGTCATTTCTTGTCAGATTGTCTGCAAGCTCACTCGTGTTACCAGTCTGCTCCTGCTTTCTCTGACTCCTGTATCACATTTTATAGCTGTAATCATAATACTGTGAAACGGTGATATTTTTACCTAAGGTTATCAGACTGTCAGAATCTCAAACCGGCCCATGCCTAGTGTAGAGTGATCAAACTACATCTGAAAAGAGGAATCACATATATCCTTCTTTTGTCTCTAACAGCATCTACAGGAACCTCTTCTGGCAACAACACAAACGGCACACGTAAGACTCATTACACACATATTTTAAATAATACTCTTGGATTTCCAAATGTTTTACCATTGCATATATATTTGTGTTTTGAGGTTCTCATTGCTGTTTTTTTATCTGTTTAGCACTCATCATCATCGGCATCAGCAAAGAAAAAAAAAAACCATACCTTGCTACTACGACTGTATCCGAAAAAGAAAGTTAAAAATCAGATTAACATATTTTATAATCTGAGTAGAAACTCTTTGGAAACGATTTGTAACTTCTTTCCAGAAATAAATGGATTCCTGACAGAGAGAGAGAGAACGTCACTATCATACTACAAAATATAAAGTGCTTAAAGGGCTAGTTCAGTTTTTCAAGTGTGTCTTAAAACAACAGTCAGCAGCCCAGGTCTTCTCTCTGTAATGATTCCTCCTGTTCATACTGACCATTAGATCCTTCATAATGTTTACAGGAAGTGATGGAGGACTAAATCCACAGTCCTCCTTCTGTATAAAAATGTACTTAAAAGTTGATCTGAAGCTAATATGAAGCTTCAGATCTTTAAACCATGTCCCCCTTCTCCCTCCATGTGAAAAACCAGACCTGTCACACTGCACTGGTACAGGCCTGGACCTGAGCATTGGAATCTGTAGGTTTCCTCATTTTCATCAACAGTGATATCAGGTATAAACTCCTCAAAGCTGTCTTTTAACAACATGTCAGGTAAAGTTCTTGTTCTTTGCAGAAGGTATTTGAACAAATGCAAGCACACTGTGTGAATGAGGCAAGCTGCCGGTGTGCTTTCTCCTTCAAACCTGGATCCAAGGAAGAGGTTTGGAGGTGGGAATGTGTTGGCAGGGTTTTGTTCAACTGTAACAAGTCAATCAATTTCCACCAGAGCTTCACTGTCACCTCCTGACTCACTTTCAGATCGATATAAACTTTATTGTCCCCGTAAGGAAAGTAGTGGGTTAGCATGTTGGTCTCCAACATGTTGGGAACGTCTGGCGGAGGCCCCCGTACGTGAGGTCTTCAATTCCCACCTCCGGAGGAACTTCTCCTGCGGTCCTGGGGAGGGTGAGGACATGTTCAAGACCTCAGTTGTGGAGGCGGCTGCTCATAGTTGCAGCCTGAAGGTCGTCGGTGCCTGTCGGAGCGGCCTTCAAGCTGAAGGAGGAGGCCTTTGGGTCCTGGTTGACCCAGGGGTCTCTGGAAGCAGCAGACAGGTACCGGACGACCAGGAGGGCCACGGCTCGGGCAGTTGCGGAAGCAAAAGCCAGCCACATTTCACTTATTAGCCTACTTATCTCTCACATATGTGACTCTATTCCATTAAACCAGCTTTAGCTCACAGTGAAAAGCACTGAAGTGTCTTATAGTTTAACTAGTGGTAATATATGAATTAATTCCCGCCATTTAACCGCAAAAGCGAGGGGAAACTCATTTTCAGTAACAGCCAACTTTAACGTCTCTGCATGTCACAAACTACGGATTTACTCAAATGTACTAATATTCTTCATTGCCAAGGTTTTGTTGATTGTTGACTTACCTGTACGAAATATGAAGATATACTGTAGTTTAGTCAGTATGCTCTCTGTCCTGTGTTCATTTAACTCATTCCTCACTGAATGATAACACCTTCTGCTCCGCCAGCTTCAGCTGCTGATGCCTAGTGTAGTGTGATGCATAGACTGCCCCCTGCTGGCGATATTGTGCATAGCAGGAATAAAACACACCCCAGTAAAAGACCCAACTACAAATAATAAAAGGTAAATAAATGATGATGTAATATGTTTTTAAGACTTTAGCTTTCATTGAGTCTTTAAAACATTAAGGGGTGCTAATATTTCCCTTTCTTTCCACACACACAGTGATAAATACACCCCCAAATTATGTTTTTGTTTCCTCTAATCGTCGCCTATTTTTAAGTGATTTATAAAACAAGTCCTACCTCTTATTTTAAGGACGAGTATGATGATTTTCTTCATTTTACTTCTTGAAAGTAAATCTCATGTACAGGGCCAAACCAACCATTAATCAGTCTATTTATTAGTGTATTATGTACAGCCAAAAGTGGATGGTAAAAACATGCACCATGAATGAAACTGAAATGATAACAATCAAATCAAACTGCTTTGAAGTGAATGTGTGCACATATCATCCATAATCCATTTGGGCTCATTCATGTTTGATATTAACATGCTTGGTATTGTTTGAGAAGCCTTTTTTTTGTTGTTGTTCAATAAACTAAATTCATTTATTCACATAACTGAGCCAAATGTCAACAGATTTGAGAGATTCAGGGTGAAATCTGATGGGAGGGAGAGGCGGGCACATTATTCTTTACTGTAGTAAATGTTTATATCAGATTTAATAAATGGAAACAGGAAATTATTCATTTACCATTTACATATTCCTGCAGAAAAGGTTAATAAAAATTGACCAATTTCAGCCTAAATGTAATAAGGAGGAAAATTTAAACAAACCATATTATATTTTACATTGTTTCACAGGTAAAGAAAAATAGTCATTTATTTATATTTTTATTTGTTTTTATAATGTTTTATAAGGACCTAGCGAAGCCCTGAGATGTGTGAGGTATTGATTATCAGGAAGAGAGGATCAGTACTTCAATCACTGCAGAGACACTGAGTTTATCACACAACTTGGTTTTATTGGTAAATGTAAAGTTTATTTATCTCATTTCATCAGTTTACAAAGGTTAATTTCATTAGTAAAGAAATATTTACTTATTGTACAAATTGTATGCACCAATTTCAAACCAACATAACATTTATAAAATAAACAATTACATTTATTATTTATTATCATTATTATTATTACTATTAAGAAGAGTGAGAGGAAAACCAAATATGAAATTTATAACTGACAAATAATTTTAGACTAAACAATCAGTTAATTCAAGCTTTTGAATCATTTTACAGTCTGAACTGTTTTTATCTATATACAAGAAATCACATCCATCACTTTATTGACCCGAGGCCTGTACTACAAAGCTGGATTAACATACCCAGGATATCTCTCCGTTACCTGGGTTGATTTACCCAGACATTCACAATCTAGGATAAGCGGTACTACGAAGCTGGTTATCAACTCGGTAACTGAACCCAGGGTTTTTCAATCTGGATCTCTGCGCGCTCACATAAAGGGGAGGTGTTTGCAGCGTCTGACCAATCACAAACATGGAGAAACCCTGCAGAGCAGACTACTTTACCATGGAGGAGCAGACAATTATTATTCAACAATATGAAGAATTCAAACATCATCCAGGCCAAAAGCAACTCTGATGATGCAAAATGCTGGCAGAAAATTGCCGGCATTAAGTTAGTTTAATATTCAACATTCAAAATACAAACCTATTATGCTTCAACTATTTGAGTGAATGATGTCAAACCAACTGTATAACATACAGACTAATATCCCTCATGAGCCACAAGGATTCTTTTTTAAATATATATTTTGGTCAATTTTTACAATTAAAAAATATGAATAAAATTCTGCTTTTCTGAACTTTTGCAACGATTACTCTCAAGATGTTCTTATTGAGACTTTTTGTTTCCTGACACAAGTTATTATTTATTGTATATGTAAAAAATTGACGAAAAGATATATTTGAAAAATAAGCCTGGTAGCACATGAGGGATATTACTCTGAATATCATAAATGGCTGAAGCATAATAGGTTTGTATTTTGAAAGTCAAATGAATGTTGAATATTATAACTTAATGTCGCTTGAAAATCATTCTGTACCTTTCGTATAGGATGTCATCGGGGACATCTAAAGGATTGCTTCTCCCTAAAAACTCTTATCCAGAACATAACATGCTCCGGAGCAGGTTAGCCGTTCAGCATAAGTTACCATGATGATTTACCCCGGTAAGAAGTGAACCAGCGTCGTAGGACAGAAAACCCAGGGTTAACCCTGAAGTTACCTCGATAAGAGAAGATCCAGCTTTGTAGTACAGGCCTCAGGTCTGATACATGAACAGTTATTGTTTATGCTGTTTATTTAACATGTTCACTGTCTGCATTAGCTTTGTTACTTGAGGTTGACGTGAGGTTTTGTTCTGAAAAACGACACACCTTCTGTCACACTGGTCAACTATGTTCTTGAGTTCAGGCTGACAGGAATGCAAAAAATCCTCAAAGCTCATTTTGTCACGCTGCAGATCTTCCCCATGGGTAAACAGGAGGATTGTTTGTTCTTTAGCTCTGCTACCAAAAGCATCTTTAATCTTTGTCAGTATGTCTCTCTCACCATCTTTGAATCTGCCAACTTGCATCACAAGTAAGTAAACACAAGGATCTGATTGACAGAGCCGTCTGCACTGTGTCACATGATGGTTCTTCACTGATGGTTTGATTTCATCATCAAAGATGTCTGGAGTATCAATGACACGCACACATGTACCGTTTATCTCAGTTTCTGCTGCCTCACACTCTGTGGTGATCGGCATTGAACTGGCTTTTGACTCAAACTGTCTCTTTCCAAGGATTGTGTTTCCACTCGCACTCTTTCCAGTCCCGTACCTTCCCAGCAGAACAAGGTTCACTTTGTTGTCAGAGTGATTTTCTGCATTGGTGTAGAATAAAAAGATTAAATTTGTAATAATTATTATTTATTAATTAATTATTTGTAATAATTCACAACTGTTCAGATACATCTTAAAAACACTGGTCTCACCTTTTAAACTCCTCTTGTCGTCAGCCAAGAGCTTTTTCTTATGTTTGGCATCTGAATAAAAGAGCCAAATAAGAGTTAATGTGAGTTGCTACAAAAGCTTTTGTCTGGTTAAATTAATTTACCATCACTTCACATACATGTTGCAAATTGAGACTGTGGCTTACCCATCTCCATTTGAGTGTGTGATTGATCAGCAGACCTTTAAAAAGAGGCAGAATCATGTTAACTGAGCAGGAAGCTTTTTGTAGACTCCATTCATCTTTGGTACAATATTATAAACGGCACAAAAAGTAAGGACATTTGTGTTTGGTAGAGTATTTCCTTCTTGTAACAATGCTTCTTGGCAATAAATCTTATACCGTTGGAAAGCCTGTTTATTCTCCCTTTTAAATGGAGCCATGTTTGTTGGATGAGCAGCAGAGTTGAGTATGTGGGTTGCACCCATGAAATTATTGCCAAATCTTCTCTGCCTTCTTTGATGGAAACAGTGTGATGGTGTTGGGCGGCATTTCCCTCACTGGATAAACAAGGCTTGTCATCATTGGAGGCAATCAATCAATCAATGCAGAGAGATATCGAGATGAGATTCGACAATCGGTGGCGCTCCCATATCTCCACAGTCTGGGACCGAACTCTATCCACAGAGCGGGGGTTTATCAGAGACTACCTCCAGAATTTGGGAGCGGAAAGGATGGTACGGCCTGCCATCAGTCCTGACCTTGACTCCATTGAACACTTGTGGGATCAGCTTGGACGTGCTGTTCGTGCCAAATCGACCAACACATAACAACCATGTTGGCTGACTTGCGAGAAATGCTGGTTAAAGAATGGGATGCAATCGCACAGCAGTGTGAGCTGTGAGTTGTTTCTTCAGACTTCAGTCATGCAATCCATCAAACAAGAGTCAATAGCAGAATAAGCTGTTCGGCATTGGCAGAGAAGATTTGGCAAATTTTTCATTGGCGCAACCCACATACTCAACTCTGCTGCTCATCCCATAAATGCATGTTCCTTACAAATGTGGCTCCATTTAAAAGGGAAATAAACAGCCTTTCCAACGATATAAGATTCATTACCAAGAAGCATTGTTACAAGAAGGAAATACTCTACCAAACACAAATGTCCTTACTTTTTGTGCTATGTTAATATTTGTTAATTTTTCAACAACAACAACAACAACAATAATAATTTGTGTCTGGACTAATTCTAAATCATCAACTCTTTAAAATCTTTAATTTTTCAAATGTTTTACCTTTTCTTGGTTAATTTGAGAGTTCTGTGTTCAGTCAGTTTTCTCAGTTTGTTGAATAAATCATCCCAGGTGTAGAACATGAATGGGTAAGATTCCTCAGGTTTACATCTTAATGGCAGCACAACTATGAAATCCTTTGTGGGTTTTCCAGTTATCTTGTGCAGATGTTCTACCTGATGCCACACCTCTTGTGTTTTAAACCCATCCTCTACGACCAACAAACACATGTCAGGGTCTCGTTGTGAAGAGAATAATCTTCTTATGTCTTCACTTCCTGTGTACAAGTTTGGGGTAAATGTGACCTCATATGTATCATTGCTATATGTCTCAATTATCACATCACTACTTCTGTGTGCATATCGATCTCTCCCCAGGATGAGAGATATTAGACTTTTCTTCAAATGATCTTCAGTCCACAGAACAACAATTGAAATCTTCATTTCTATGAGAAAAAGACATACAATGAAAAAGATTACGAAAGTTTGTAACAATAATTCACAACTGTTCAGACACATCTTGAAAACAATGATCTCACCTTTTAAGCTCTTCTTGTGTCCAGTGAAGTAATCTTGTCTGTAGCTGCCATCTGAATAAAAAGGTCAAATAAGAGTTTATGTGAGTTACTATAAAAGCTTTTGTCTGGTTGAATTAATTAAACTTCATTACACATACATGTTGCAAAGAGAAACTGTGGCTTACCTGTCATCCTCTTTTGAGTGTGTGGTTGTTCATCAGACCTTTAAATCAGAGACAGAATCATGTTAACTGAGCAGGAAGCTTTTTGTAAATCCCATTAATCTTTGGTGCAATATTATTATATTTCTTAATTGTCAACAACAAAAAAATGAGTTTGGTCTAATCCTGAATCTACATCAACTCTTTCAAATCTTTCATTTTTATTTACCTTTTCTTGGTTATCATGAGATTGCTATCTTCAGTTATTTTTCTCAGTTTGTTGAATAAATCATCCCAGGTGTAGAACATGAATGGGTAAGATTCTTCAGGTTTATATCCTAATGGCAGCACAACTATGAACTCCTTTGTGGGTTTTCCAGTTATCTCGTGCAGCTTTTCCATCTGCTGCCACACCTCTGATGGTGTAAACCCATCCTCTACCACCAACAAACACATGTCAGGGTCTCGTTGTGAAGAGAATAACCTTCTTATGTCTTCACTTGCTTCATACAACTTGGGGGTAAATGTGACCTCATATGTATCACTTTCATATGTCTCATTTATCACATCACTACGTCTCTGTTCATATCCATCTCTCCCCAGGATGACATATATTAGACTTTTCTTCAAATGATCTTCAGTCCCCAGAACAACAATTGAAAACTTCCTTTCTGTGAGAAAAAAAGAAACATAATTGAATTTATATCACAGACATACAATGAAAAAGATTAAAAGTCCGTGTAAAGTAAGAATAAATATGTGTTCTGAGTTTGACATACCACAGGAAAGCGTGTTGTTAACTACCCTGCCAAATTTGAATGATTAAAAAAATCACCAAATATATGAAATTAGGCTTCAAAGTTGTGTAAAAATCAGCCTCTTTCTCTGTTCCCAAACGCTGAAGCCCCGCCCCCTACCAAGTGTCACCTGTCAATCAAAGTCACCACCTCTACCAGAAACATGGACGCTACGTCTGAGAGCTTTCTGCTGCTAACTCAGCTGCTAGCTCGGCGGCTAACTCAGATGCTAGCTCGGCGGCTAACTCGGTGGCTAACTCAGCTAACTGGCTAACTGTACACTGTAGTAGTAGTAGTGTGTGCTGAATGTATTTATACCTCTACAGCAGCAGGGGCGGGTTTATGCTAATCACTAAATCCTGAACACAGAAATCTTGAAACACAGTTTGTGAAGCCTAGCTCCACAATTCAAATCTAAATGGTTGAAATGCTTTTTACACCTTTTTTAGAAATACATTTATGACCTATTTAATGTGTTTAGAAGAAAATGTCTGAATTCACTTTACACCCCTCCCTCAGTAACTGGGAACGATCATATTTGGCTGAGTAGCTAGTTGACTCTCTGATTTATAACAACAGTGTAGAGTCTTTCAATCAAACTACATTTGGCCTCTGAGGGGTGAACGGGGAGAACTTGTTCAGACGCGTGTTCTGCGCAGCAATAAAAACCATGTCCAATACGGGGTCTATCTTTTGAGTGCGGTGACCCATTTATTTTCATTCATTATTTTTCTTATCTTTTGAGCACAGGTACAACTTTTGAGTCCATGACATCATAGCACAAGGTAAGTTTCCATTCATCAGTGTCTTCTCATTCATTCATTCATCCAGGAAAAGACACGTCATGCTACCACACTGACACGGTCAAAAAACTGTGTGCCCTCCCCTTCACACACACCGTGACCATCCCCTTAGGGGTTCCCTTTATGCGTTTCCGGTGCTGCACCAACCACTCACATACAGAAACGTCATATATGACCCTTAGTATAATAAAGAAACAAAAAATAGAAACAAAAATAAAAGAGGAAACAAAAAATGATATTATGGCTCCAACAAATAGGAAACAGAAGATTTTCACCTGCTCCCCCCATCTGTCTGTTCTCATCAGAGATGTTCTTCTGCACTTCATCGGCTTGTTGAGGATGAAGATTCTTTGAGTGCTCAATCTACCAAGAAAAAACAAGAAAATACAGTTTTAACCTGTCAAAACTGCACTGAGGGAATGTAATGAAAATATTTAAAAAATAAATGAATCTCATATTACAGAAAGCACAGATACGAAAAATATTATTGGTCCACGCAACTGAATTCTCAATAAGTAAAAATGTATTCGTGTAAATATGTGACAGAAGTGGTTTGACAGTAAACAGTGGAAAAAGCTTCTGAAACAGGTCAGTGACAATCATCAAGGAAGGAAGCAGCCAGAAATAAAAACACATTTCAAATTTGGTGCTCTGTGTCATAGAGAACCAAGATTGTAATGCGTTGCAATCCAGAGCAGTCTGCTTCATCTCAATCAGACCCAAGATTTTATCAGAATCATCTATCATATCAGGGTTGAGTAAGTTCAGATCCTGGCTCACCTGGTATTCTAGCAGAAGGTCTTTCAGCTTGTTCACATGTTCAGTGTAGCCCACCAGTTGTACTTTTATCACTGCAGCTCTGGGATCTGGAACAAAGCTGACTTCCACTCTGAGCTCTTGAAGGTTTGCCTCATTTTTGGCTTTGATCAGGATTTCCTTCACTTTGTCCAGATGTGGAGATGAAGCTGTGGAGCCCTGCAGCTGCACAGTGACCTCACTCAGGTCTCTGAGCACTGCGGTCTCAGCCTCATCCAGGGCAGCAGAGGACAAACTGGACAGTACCAGGTCTGACCCAACCTCTAAGGCTACAGGACTTCTGAGGCTCCGCTGGAAGCGGGTCTGGTACTTGGAGATGACACCGCTGGATGTCATGAAGGTTATTAAAGCTGCAGAGAGCTTAACTCTCTTTTCCTTTAACTGTTTGATCAGTTCTTCCAGTTTTGTATCTGCTAACTGCACCTCTTCATCAGGACCCTCCAAGATGACTGAATTTACACCTCGGAGGATTTTAACTTTTGGGTGATGTGTACACATTTCTCGACTAAACTCGTCTTCTACCAGTTTGAACTGCTTCTCCACAACCTGCAGTTCTTTACGGGTCAGTGGTCTCTTCTCCAGAATCTCAATGCTCTCCTTCACAGCCTAAGAAAAGATGTGATAGAAAGCTTTGAAAAATACACTGCTGGTAAATTCCTCCATAGTAGTTTGACGAAATAACCTGTCTATGACGTCTGTATTCACCATAATCATGCTAGTTTCAGCCTAAAATCAATAGTACCCTGTTAGCTCACCTGTGAGTGTCCAGATGACTGATACTTCTTCTGCAAAACCCTCTCCTGGTCTGTAAAACACAACAAAATCCAAAGTCAAAAGCCTTCATTTAAGCTCAAACTGCAAAGTAATTAATTATCTTAACATTAATTGTGAATAATCTACATTTAGTTGCATGGAAGTGATTACAGATTATGTTAAAATGAGTTGTTGAGTGTTAAAGTTGACTGGCTGTTAGTGTTTTATCTATTAGCTAAAATGACTCACAGAACGAGAGTGAAGAGGAAAACTCAGAGGAACACTTCTGCTGTTCTGTTTTGTTCTTCAAGTCTGACATTTTATGACTTTTCTGAAAGTGACCCAGAATATAAACAAAATGGAAATGGAAAACAGCCGGTAAAGGCATCATAGTTGTATAACTCTCTTCATTACTTATTTATTTATATTTGTCAATAAAGAATCTCAATCTCAAAGGTCCCAATGATTATTCAAGGTGACAACACTACACTTCAGTCATAGTCCATTGTATGTTGTAAAGTTGTATTTTACTGTTCATGGAGTAGAATCACAACCAATGAATGAAACATTTTTTTTGTTTTTTCTGGTGCATGCTGCAACCCATGTCACCCCCAGAGATACCCCCAAGATATCGCCCTGGACGGCTGCCCATGTCTCCCATATCTAAATCTACCACCGCCCTGCACACCACCCCAATCAGCACACAACAATAAATGACACTGTTATAAATAATGACTCAATGAAAGAGGGAACCGAAGAAACGCTATCATAACTCTAATGAACCTGCAATGAGGAAACACCAGAGGTAGGATTAAAATGTAAAAAATCAGAAATACCTAATAAAATAAAAACATAATAAAGAAGTCTTCCTGGTGAAATCAATTTTCTTCCAAATCCCCAATAACCAGTAACAGTTACTATGTACCTATCAGAATTACGTCACTGCCCACCTGATAAGAGTTCATTCATGGTTTCTACAGGTCTACATTGTATGATCATTTAGTCTGACTCAATATGTGTCTGTCCCATTTGAACCTCTGCAAGGCATTATATCCCATCTTATGTATTCTATGTTACTGTAAACCTGCTCAAACTAAATCTGGAAATAAATGTAGTCAGAGCCCGAAGAAGAAAAAAATGGCCAAATTCTGTCTGTCTGGATTTTGTCTAAAATTATGAGATATATAAAGACACAGACTGTTTCTCCTCACAGATCTGCTGTCTGGATGTGATGTCATGTTTGTCTCTTCCTGTGACTGACCTTTTCCTCCTGAGATGACGGTTGGCAACTTTTTCACCAGATCATTTTGTCTCATTTTCTTTAAAACACTCTTGATGACTTCCACAGCTCCAGCAAATTCATAATTCTGCACCATCAGATCCACCACGTTCCGCCTCTCTGCCTCCTCCAGCTGGCTCCCTTGGATGGGGGGGATGTCGCCCACCTTTTCATACTTCAGGGACCATTTGAAGTCCTTAAATTCTTCATCTCTTAGATCGCCCAGGATGTTGAGGAGGTCCAGCTCCGTCATCTTGGCTCTTTGGTAAAATCAGAGAACATTGTTAAGAGAACTGTTGTGTTTCTGTCTGCCAGTAAAAACTCATTCTGGGTTTCTACTGGATCTGACTGATTTGACCTACAGCCCTGTTGTTTAGCTGAAGTGAATAGTCAGAGACTCAAGAAGATCATCAATAAAAATGTCTCACCACAAGTCGTCTCAAATGTTGAGGATAACACAATATCCTTATACAAGCTAATACTGAAACCACCATAAACCTTCATAATTTCAGGTGATATTGTACGTTTATGATATTTTGACAAAAAAAAAAAGTTTAAATAACAAAAACAACGAAAACAAAAAATGTACACTATGAATATGGGATCATTTTTCCACCAGACTTACACCAGGTCTTTAGTGACTTTATGAATTCAGAGACAAGATTAACAACATACACTGCAGGCGCAAACACTAACAGTCTCCATGCAGTGAACTCTACTATAAATAACTGATTGATGATGATCAATTAAGTCTTTCACCTAGTGAGGAGGAGGAATTATTCAGGTCTTTTTTACCAAAGTAAAAGCAACAGTGTAAAATAATCCAGTACAGGTGATACTGCATACCAAATCTTACTAAAGTCCAAACATATTATGTCAGCTATATATTATATTATAGTTGATACATAAGAGTGTAACTGATTTCTTCTATATAAATCTATTTTTTGAATGATCATATGATGCAATTTTGTCTAATCTTCAGTCAGTAATGACTCCTTCTTCTAGACACATTTACTACAGTACAGAGAAAAATATTCATCTAAGAAATATACTGGAGTAGAAATGTAAAGTAGGAGAAAATGGTTACTAAAAATTCCTAAGCACATAAAAATAACCATAACTATTGAGTTAATCACCTCCAGTTTAATAAGTTTATATATGATTTTCATTCAGACACAGAGGGAAGAGTTTCCTCTGAACTAAATGAAACACATAAACCATCTCTTTGTCATCATGGCATCTCATTCTGCAACATATCCAAAAATGTGTGTTTTGAACTCATAAGTTATTATTTCCTGACAGACAAGTTTAAATTAATCCCTGATCGTGTCAGATGTGAACATTTTCAAAAACAGAGCTGGACTCACTCATATGTATTCCCGTCTTATCTTCGGTCTATCAGTGCAGCAGCTCACTCAGTTTGTAACATCTGAAAAATAAATAATTATTATTCAGTGTGTTGACCTGCTTCAACTAGACCTTCATCAACTATTACTGAACAGCTATGATTCTCCTTCATCAGTCTCTGTTACAGTATGAACAGTCTGAGTTTAAACTCTGCTAATCAACCCTGTGTGTCTGCAGACTGCTGTTTCCTCATAATTGATAAAAGATGATAGTGAATGTTTCCTTTATAAAAGAATACAGTCAGACTGATTTGATGGTAGTTCCAGATAAATCCGAGTTAACAGTGTCTATCATGGTCTGACCTTTTTTTAAAAATTTATTATAACGGTGGAGAGACGACAGGAATGAAGGCTGCTGCTGACTTGTGGTTATGCAGTCATGATGCATATTAACCCGTGTACTACTGCAGAGCACCATGGTTTGTTATTTACTGTTAATCCATCATTTACAGTAGAGTTAGATGTAGGTAATGTTCAAATCTAAACTCTTACTGACATCTCTTCACTGCAGAACTACAGTGTACAGTGTGGTACTGTTGTCTAGCCTTAGTTGTGTAGTTATAACTGGTCCTGTTGGATCTCAGTGCTGCGTTTGACACTGTGGATCACAGTACACTGTTGAACAGGTTGGAAACTTGGGCAGGACTCAGCGGAACAGTCCTAGACTGGTTCAGGTCCAGGGTCAAATTCTGCAGAACTCTAATGTAGACTATCACAGTTATGCAGATGACACACAGATATACCTAGCACTGTCCCCAGATGACTACAGTCCAATACAGTCATTGTGTCACTGTTTAAAGCAAGTAACTAATTGGATGAACCAAAATTTCCTTCAATTAAATCAGGACAAAACTGAGGTCATTGTTTTTGGCAATAAAGAGAAGAGGATTGCTGTCAGTAAACATCTGGAGACACTCTCTCTAAAAACTACGGACCAAGTCCGAAACCTTGGCGTGCTGATAGACTCAGATCTGACCTTCAGCAGTCATATCAAATCAATCACCAAAACAGCCTTCTATCAGCTTAAGAACATATCCAGAGTGAAGGGTTTTATGTCTCAAACAGACCAGGAGAAGTTGATTCATGCTTTCATCTAAAGTAGACTCGACTACTGTAACGGTTTTCTGACTGGACTCCCACAAAAAAGCATTAAACAGCTGCAGCTCATTCAGAGCGCTGCAGCTCGAGTTTTAACCAGAACAAAGAGATCAGAGCACATTACTCCAGTTCTAAAGTCTTTATACTGGCTCCCAGTCAGTTCTAAAGTCTTTACACTGGCTCCCAGTCAGCTCTAAAGTCTTTACACTGGCTCCCAGTCAGCTCTAGAATAGATTTTAAAGTTTTTCTACTTTCTTTAGGTCCAATGTTAGGAAGCACATGTTTTAATGTTTCCATGTGTTTCCTATTATTGGGTTTTATTTTTATTTCCCAAATTGCATGTTTTTATGTTTTTTTTAGTTCCAATTCTTACTGTTAAATGTCTGTTTTATGTAAAGCACATTGAGTTGACGTGTATGAAATGCGCTATATAAATAAAACTGCCTTGCCTATAACAGTAGCATTAATACTTGTAGCACTAACAGTGATCTAATGGTAACCGTAATACTAACAGTACAAGTAAACCATTAACTCTGACTGTGAACTCAGAACTTAAGATTCAAGATAAACACGTCTATAAAAGTGTAACAGGAAGTTCTCTTCGACTTTAAACATTATTTAAACTCTGCCACCACAATAAACATTATAATGTGTATTACCTTTTTAGGAAGGTATTGACATTGTTGATAATTGTCATAACTGTCAAAATTATATAAAACATATTAAAATAACAATCATTGAGCTTGTTTAGTTTAGTTTCGCTTTCATAGTATCTCCCTATTATTGATAAAGAATAGGTGTAAACATTATTATAAGTAGCACTTGTATAGTTTCAGAAAGTAGCAGAAATGGTCAGAAAATAGTTTTTTAGGATTCACTAATTTTTCTTTTCCTACCATGTGAACCCAGAGAGCTCTGTACAACTTACAATCTATGTGGATATTTTTTCTCTTTTAATACAAATTAGTTTCCTTTCACTGTAACAATGAAATTACTAATAAATATGCAGTATGAAAAAAAGTATGGTCAAACTTACTCAGAGTCATGATCCTCAGATCCATTGGAGTAAAGTACAGGAGACGATCTGTGCGGAGTTGCTGAGCTCCACTTGTATTAAATATTTACAATGTGAATATTACGGGGCGTGTCAGCTGTGAAAGCAAAACAAAGGTCTTATATGTTCAACTGTGCTCTTTCTACAAATAAATTGTTTTATTTTTTATCTATTGTATTTAACTCTTTGACTTTCACTCCTATCTTGATGGCAGTGCCTTACCTGATGATGCCAAAAAACACAGATTTATCCTGTTTTATGAGTTTTAACAATCCAGTTTGATGGTATTTATTAACTGTGTCTTTTAACTGATGAATTGGTTTTAACGATCAGGTGTCTGGATTTTAAACTGGAAGAAACTTTCTGAGGGGAGAACTACGATGTCTGTGAAATGCAAAACAACATTACAACATGTGAAACACCTTTACAAAGTTACATTAGAAAAACACTTTCACCAAGGACAAAACCAATTTACATTTTAGAAAACAAATTAACAAGACAGGAAACACTTTTACAAACGACACAATCTTTACAGAAAGGGAAAGTACCAAATACCAGACATGACGTGGAAATGATAGAGCGAGCAGATAGTCCAGTATAATTCCTCAGCTGCTAAATAAACTATAGACATATATACACATATATACGTCTATGAAATAAACTAGCTGCTGCTCTCATGCTATATACAACAGTGAACAGCGTTTTCTTCTCTCGATGCTTTCACAACTCGTTTCTTAGCAAAGTTTCTCTGTTCAACAATTACACAAAAGAAATACATAGATGATTGATCTGTGACATCTGATGTTAATAGACTGGTCTTGATATATTATAATTCTAAAATGTACAAATAATTACTTAATTTAAAAATAAAAAAGTGAATGTTAAAATCACAGAATGCTGCTTTGTCTATAAACCTGCTTATTAGTCGTTCATATCCTAAATAACTAGGAACCCCATCTCATGCCAGATGTTTGAATTGTTGTTTCATGTTGTTCTGAAAACTAGAAAAAAAATCACATTTTCACATTAATAAGAAGAAACCCTGATTAATTTAGGAAATGATGGACATTACTGTGAATGAGTTGTGTATTTGTATGAGTAAATTCTTTATTTTGATTTAGTAATTCTTATGGTTATTTTACATTATAAATGGATTGTTGTAACCTGTTTGGGACTGAGGGATGAGCTCAGACGGTAGAAATATTCTGTTTACAATATTGAGTTGTTCATTTAAAAAAAAGTAACCTACAGTAAAAACAATGTTTACATGTTATTAAGAATAATTCACAGACCTTGACACCAACAATAATAAACTATGTTCTGCTGTATAAAGAAAATACTGAAAACTGTCATAATGAAGCTCAGAGGATCAGAAACAGCAGCTGGATTGTGTTTCTCACAATGAAGATAAGAAATCACCTAATGTTGCACCTAATGGTCTCACTAAGGGGAGTAACGCCAACTTGTGGTGAGAACGGGAAAAAACACTTATCAGGAAGTCCTCTTTGGCTTTAAACATTATTTACTCAATAATTCAATTTAAATTCAATAGGTCTTCATGAACAAAACGCTAGCACATGTTTTACTGCTGCTGTGTAACTTAGCTAGCAGCTAGTCTTCTTCTGTGAGACACTGCGTAACACACGAGAACAGTAATGTTGCAGCGCCCTCTACTGGTGACCCCAACTACACACAACACATCACAAACATTATTTAAACTCTGTCACCACAATAAACATTATAATATATTATATTTCCTTTTTAGGAAGGTATTACCAGTGTTAGTAAGTCTAGTAAGTCTAGTAAATCAAACCACAGCACAGAAAACAAAGTGACGAGGTTTGAGGTGTTCCAGTTTTGTCCAGCAGGGGGCAGCACACACCTGCCAAGACCGACAGAGGACAGACTTTAGCTTTCATGAAACATATATCACATATTTCATGTATATAAGAAACTTTCATTTCTTATATACAGTCTATGGTTATAACGTGATACTGATCCGTTTTGTTTCTGGTGTGGCAGCAATACGCTTCCGTACCTGCCTGCATTTATTTATTTATTTATATTTATCTGAGAAGTGTTTTTACTTTTTTCAATTATTTATATTCTGATCTTGAGCCACAGGTTAAGTGATTGCATTCATTTGCATTTTGTGTTGTTTTTTTCACAAAAAATAATTCATCTATGTCGTGACTTGAGTTGCATGTTTTGCCTCACTGCATTAAGGACTGCACTTTTTTAAATTATTTTTTATTTAGAAAGAATTATTAGTTATTTTTTATTATTATTTATTTTAAATACATATTTATGTAATATGTCATAATATGTTCCATCATGTTCTATATATGTTTAAAAATAAAAGTCTGTTCAATAGAAATTTCTTTTCTTTTTTCTTTTGTTTTTAAATGCAGACATTTCAAAATATCACATTTTATAGCTGTAATCATAATACTGTGAAACATTGATATTTTTACCTAAGGTTATCAGACTCTCATACCGGTCCATGCCTAGTGTAGAGTGATCAAACTACATCTGAAAAGAGGAATCACATATATCTTTCTTTTGTCTCTAACAGCATCTACAGGAACCTCTTCTGGCAACAACACAAACAGCACACGTAAGACTCATTACACACATTTTAAATAATACTCTTGGATTTCCAAATGTTTTACCATTGCATATATATTTGTGTTTTGAGGTTCTCGTTGCTGTTTCTTATTTGTTTAGCACTCATCATCATCATCAGCAAAGAAAAAAAAAAAACCATACCTTGCTACTACGACTGTAAAAAGAATGTTAAAAATCAGATTAACATATCTTATAATCTGAGTAGAAACTCTTTGGAAACGATTTGTAACTTCTTTCCAGAAATAAATGTTCATATTGGTCGACTTTCAGCTGGATTCATGACTGGTTTTCTATCTGTGTGAGTGAGAGAGAGAGAGAGAGAGAGAGAGAGAGAGAGAGAGAGAGAGAGAGAGAGAGAGAGAGAGAGAGAGAGAGAGAGACCAGGCGGCGGTGTGTGCTATGCTATATAACAGGGACTTTATTGTCTAGTAGCCCAACTGAGGTGAGCTGGGTGGACAGGTTTGTATCTGAGTTTTATATTTATATATAAGTAACTGATTACAATTATAAATACGTCGCTGTTTTGAGTACTTGTTTTTGTTTTTTTGTACATTTTTATTCATATCCACTCTACTTAGTTACTTTTAAAATCAACACTGACAAATACTAATAATGAAGCCACCTGGCAGAACAAAGACTCATCAATATTCCACGAAGAAACCAAGAGTGACAGAAATACATAAAAAGTAACATAAGACCATAAGACAGATCTTACATGGGAATTGAGGCTATAATATGTAGTAACATTAACTGTATGATGGTGTGGTTATTAGACCCCCCCCCCCCCCGATGGCATCTCCTTCTTTGACATTTGGGCTGAACTAACCTTGACTTGTAAAAACCTTAGTAAGCATCTGGTTGCCTAGTCTTTGCCTTCTTTCCTTCTCCTCTCTCTCTCCTTTCTCTTCTGACAGCCTGATTTACTCTTTGAGAAAGAAACATCTTGCTGCACAGAGTTCTGTGTAGGAATGCGTCGCTTACCTTTAGCGACAGGCACGTGCACACACATGGTCCTTTTTGCCTTGTATTAAAAAGTGCCCTCACCGAGTCGAAACCCACAACTCTACACTGTGCATGTTCATCTGTGGTTTGTGTTCTCACAAAGACAGCAGGAGCTACGTGTATGGAGTTAGATTTGTTTCATTCAAACAGGCATTTGTGAACTCAGTTTTTATTTGTGGATCTCAGTTCTACGCGTGTGGATTTGCTTTTTACACACACAGAGTTTTGAAACAAACTTTCCGCCGGTCCGAACGAAAATCCACTCGTATCACTCGGCTATTTTCGGATAGCAAGTGATCGCCTACTGGTGACGTCATTTCCGCATATCAAAGTAAGAGCACGCAGTCTTTCTATGAGCTTTTAAAAAAAGAAATTATCAGCGATAAGTGACCATAGACTGTATATAAGACGTGCATTCATGGTTTCATGTTAATGTCATACAGTGATTATTAGTGTGTGTATATTATCTAGCACACACTTTCATATAGGCCTACATTTCTGTTTGAGTATGAAAGGCACCAGGATGCTTATAAAATATTTTTGTGAGTATACAAATCTTTTTTTTTGTATTTGTGGAAGGTGTTTATATTTACAGATTACACATTTACACACAGATTGTCGATCTGAACACACACAACATTATGAAACAAATCTAAATCCATAAATTCAGCTTCGTTTTCTCCCTGGATTACTTCCTGTCCTGCAGCAGCCGCTATGCTGCTACCCCTAACCCCTCCAGAGGGGGGGGCGGCAGTATAGCGGATATCATCTTCCGCATACTGCAAGAAAAAGGTGCTTTGCAGGCATTTTATGATTTGCTAGAAATGGCTAAAGTTGCAGGACGAAAACGCCACAGCCCAATATGAGACTACTTGGAGTACGACCTACTTATAGATGAGAGTAAAAAAGTTCATCTTTGTGGTTAAAGAATGAAATTAAAAAGGACTTAATGATAAACCATATTTGGTGTCACACATTTTTTCATCCTTTTCAGCTTCTACAAGTCAAGGCTTTCTCTTAATACCTGAAAAACTAAATAAAAACTAAACTAAAACTAGTAAATCACTTGTTGAACTAACTAAAACTAAACTTTCTTTCGTTTTCATGAGGAGGTTTAAATACATTGAAAAAGGCTAAATAATTGTGAGTTTATTACTGGTTTTCTTCAATAATGACACAGTAAATATATAATTTAGATATTAAAAATCTTCCACGCGTTTACTTCTACACATAAATCTCTCTGGCTTCACTTCCAACCTCTATTATTGTCCCATAGGTAAAGCACATAATACAAAGGTTCCTACCTGTATAACTTTCTTCTGTTGCTATACTACAGTAATAGAAGGTAATAATGGAGAAAACAGGAAATAAACAATGTAGTATCTCCCCATTATTGATAAAGAATAATAGGTGTAAACATTATTTTATGCAACAGATAATGCTTGTATAGTTTAAGAAAGTAGCAGAAATAGCAGAAATATCAAAATGATGACTTAGTATCTCAAAATAATGAGGATTATTTCAATGTATCACTTTTTTTTACACCATTTTTGTAAAATATTGACACAGCCTGCTCTAACAAAACAGCTCTGCTATAAATTCTACTTTATGTTTATTACTGAGGTCATAATGGGTGATGGAGATATATTATTAGTACTGAATGGTGTTCCTATTATTTTGTCCAATCCATTAAACATTCATGAGAGGGACAAAATATTAGGAACACCAGTCAATATAATGCACCTCAGTACTCCACCATCACTTGAGCTTAAATGTAATAACAGAGATAAATTAAACAAACCGTGTTATATTTTACATTGTGAGATAAAGTCATTTATTTATCTTTTTTGTATTTTATTTATATATCTATTGTTTTATAAGGATCTGGTTAATATCTGAGATGTGTGAGGTATTGATTATCAGGAAGAGAGGATCAGTACTTCAATCACGGCAGAGACACTGAGTTTATCACACAACTTGGTTTTATTGGTAAACGTAAAGTTTATTTATCTCATTTAATCGGTTTACAAAGGTTAATAAAAAAACAGGGAATCATTTCACCAGTATAGAAATATTAAGTTATTGTACGAATTATATGCACCAAATTCAAACAAACATTAAAATAAACCTGGTTAAATACTGATTATTAAGAAGTGAGAGGAAAACCAAAAATGAAATTTATAACTGACAAATCATTTCAAACTAAACAATCAGTTAATTCAAGCTGTTGAATCATTTTACAGTCTCCTTTTGAGTGTGTGTTTGATCAGCAGACCTTTAAAACAGAGGCAGAATCATTTTAACTGAACAGGAAGATTTTTGTAGACTCCATTCATCTTTGGTGCAATAATATTATATATTTGTTAATTGTCAACAATAACAAGATGAGTTTGGTCTAATTCTAAATCTACATCAACTTTTTAAAATCTTTAATTTTTCACTTTTTTTTGTTTGTTTTACCTTTTGTTGATTAACATGAGATTTCTATCTTCAGCCAGTTTTCTCAGTTCACTGAATAAACCCTCCCAGGTGCAGAACATGAATGGGTAAGATTTTTCCGGTTTACATCTTAATGGCAGCACAACTATGAACTCCTCTGAGGGTTTTCTAGTTATCTTGTGCAGATGTTCTATCTGCTGCTGCACCTCTTGTGTTGTAAACTCATCCTCTACCACCAACAAACACATGTCAGGGTGTTTTGAAGACAATAGTTTTCTTATGTCCTCACTGTCTTCATACACGCTTGGGGTATATGTGACCTCATATGTTTCATTTTCATACATCTCAATTTTCACATCAGTGCTTCTGTGTGCAAATGCATCTCTCCCCAAGATGAGAGATATTAGATGTTTCTTCAAATAATCTTCAGTCCCCAGAACAACCATTGAAATCTTCCTTTCTGTGAGAAAAAAGAAATATAATAGAATTCATATCACACACATAAAATTAAGGATATTAAGATAAAGTTTGTATTAATAATTCACAACTGTTCAGACACATCTTGAAAACAATTATCTCACCTTTAAAACTCTTCTTGTGTCCAGTGAAGTGATCTTGTCTGTAGCTGCCATCTGAATAAAAAGATCAAATAAGAGTTTATGTGAGTTGCTATAAAAGTTGTTAATTAAACTTCATTAAACATACTGATGCTGATAATATGAAAGATGATGGCTTACCGGTCATCCTCTTTTGAGTGTGTGTTTGATCAGCAGACCTTTAAAACAGGCAGAATCATGTTAACTGAGCAGGAAGATTTTTGTACACAGCAAAAAGGGATGTGTCAAAAAACAACACACATGGATGTGTTGATATCATTTTGACACATGTTGTGTAGATTTTAGCACACAATGTGTTATTTTGTTATTTTATTATTGACACGATACATGTGTCATCTGATGGGGGGAGAATAATTGTTTAATTTTTTTTTTTAAACAACAATTTTTTATTTTTTTTACAGTAGTACATGAAATAGCCTTAAAATTAATAAAAATAAATAAAAGTGAATGTTTTTGCATGTGAATAAAATCTAGTTTAAAAATTTAACGGTCCAATGACGTCATGCTCCTTTTGAATTTCTGCATTTGAGCGCTCTTTTCACTTTTGTTGGAGGGAGGAGAGGAGGATGGAGTCGCAGCCGCAGCCACAGCCACCTGTAAGTTAAGTTTTTCATTTGGTGTTCATATTTATTAGCAAGATAACATGCAGATAATAGCCTTTAAAATATGTTAAGGAACCAAATAACGTTTGTAATGACTATAACCTGCTCCTGGTTAGAGTTAGCACGATAGCTATCTGTTAGCTTCAATAAACTTGGTGACCTCCCTTGCAGTAATGATAATACATTAACGGTCAGGCTATGCCGACTTTTGACAGGGAAAATAGAAAGGTTTACAGCATAAAATATATCACCAGGTCAGATGGCTACACATTTCCCGTTGCTAAGAGGTTTTTTTGCTTGTAAGTTAATATTAGCAGGCCGGCCAAAGGTTAACCTCTGAACATGATGGGAAATTAGCCCGAAAACGCTTCACTTTTTACATTCCTTTTGCGTTACTTTACTGTTAAATAACCACTGAAGTAACGTTATGAATGATTCGGCAGAATCAAAGCCGAAACAGTGGTGCTTTTATTTTTGAAGAACCAGGACAACTGTTTATGTTAATGTACGTTAACTGTTGTGAACTTGAAGCTACTGGTCAACGGAAGCCATTAACGTTAGCAGTTGGCGGAAAGTACCTACACCGGGAACGAGAGAGACGTTACAGATGAGTGGCAGGAAGGGGATGGGGAGGGGAGATATCATGTCGCTAGCAGGTCGCTAGCCGCGCGGTGGCTGAAGGTAAGAGTTGCCATATTGTGAGGCCACTTCGTCGCTTATTGTTGTCAGTGTAGGTAACGTTAGCATCCGTAACACGTCAGGCTACTAAGTTAGCCTCCCTACTTCGTGCACATCTGCTCTCAAGGAGTGTGTATGTGTGTGTGGTAGTGGCAGTGGCGGGGGGAGGGCTATGTTTGTCTGATATGTATGTGTATTAATGTTATATAATTAATTTCTTTTGTTGACGTAATTTGAAAAAAAAAAAAAAAAGTAGTGTCAGTGGGGGGCGTGGACGTTGATGAGCGGAGAGACCGAGTCGGTGTTTTGAGGGAGCTCAGATGAAGCTAACGTAAGTGCAGCAGAGTTGGGGTTTACTAGCCCCACTAGAAATAGATTTCAAGTGTCAAGGTAAGAGCGCTTTGAGCCCGAAAGTCCCCGACTGCAAAACGCGGACTCTAACCTGCTTCCTTAAGTGCATGTAAAGGCAGTCTCTGTGTCTGTGTGCGCGTGTGCATGTGCGCGCGCGTGTGTGTCAGAGCAAGGGGTTAAAGGCTGTGTGGATTTTGTGGAGCTGGTTGATATTGATAAAAATGACATGTGTGCATGTGTAAGAGTGAATGATTGTTATTGCTTTGGATCCTGTAGCTCTTTTTTTTAAATGAAAACTTTAGCTGTGCTAGCCATTTTTGTAAAGTCAAGGAT
Organism: Scomber colias; assembly: GCA_021039105.1. Classification (NCBI taxonomy): domain Eukaryota; kingdom Metazoa; phylum Chordata; class Actinopteri; order Scombriformes; family Scombridae; genus Scomber; species Scomber colias. Next base: position 29,017 of record JAJDFG010000600.1, read on the forward strand.
GGCTGCACAGTCCAAGTTCATGTAGTCAGATTAGTTTTGGGTTGAGATTTATTCATACACTCATCATACTATACAATGAGTGTAAATAGCATTTCCCCCTCTTTTTTTCTTCCCCAGGACCCAGACCATGAGCCTGGATCGGTCAGAGTTCTTGCTACTGTCTTTAAAAATGCAAAAGAGTGTTCAAGGAAGATTTATACTGTTCACACTCTTGAACAGCTTATAACTCAAACCACATCAGAGCAACTAGGTTTTGCATTTGACAGAGTTATGAAATATCACACTGATTTCCAAGAATTTGTTGATGTTGACAGAAACACAGCAATCAAGAACTTTGATAGATTTCAGGTTTTCATGTCAAGCACAGAAGCACTATCCCAAACAAATGCTGGCAAGGCCCATCAGATTCAGGTATTTGTGTTCATTGTTCATGTGAGTATATTCCAGGTCTCTTTTTAGGGGTGGGCAATATAACCTGAAATCTGAAATGTAATAGTATTTTAAAGGTTAAATTCACCTCCATCATGTCTCTCCATCATTGTAGATTGTTCCAGTGCCAAGTGAACAGCAAGGCCTGCAGTCTCTACTTCAAAGCAAAGCACCAGAGATACTTGAAGAACACAAGATAGGAGGAACACTTAAAATTGAGTCAAGGAGGCTCCTTGTCAAAATATGCATCAGTCACTTGGTGGAAAAGCACGGATAGTAAGTATATAAGCTCAAAAAAAATTTAACGACTTTGAATTGTACTTAATAGTCATTGCCCTGACATATTGCAGTTTTGGATTTTGCTCTTCTCTGTCTCCCCAGTTACCCACCAAATGATGAAAAGCTTGCTCTCGCAAAGAGTATCATCAACACTTTCCCATCCTTGAAGGTTCAGATTGATGGAAAAGGAGATGGATATGTAAATAACATCTAATGATTTATATGGCCTAAATAACAGTCAAGTTGTTGTTGTTTTTTAACTCTGAATGAACATATTTTGTGTTTGTCATTCCTTGACTGTTGTCAGTTAGCCTTATTATCTCATGATTAGCTAATTTATTGACTGTTACATCATCTGACTGTGTAGGTAACAGTATTAGAACTTTCAGCACCTAAAGTCTAACTTTTATCTCATTGTGTATTTTCAACACTTACTGTACCCTATTCAGTATTCTAAAAAACATTTTATTGTCATTTCAGGAGCATTTTTATGATCCATCATCCCATTCTGGATTCTTGGAAATGAGACTACGTAACATCCGCCGGAAGCTGGAAGCTGGTCAGCGTCGCTACACAAAGCGCAAGATAACCTGCGACAACAGAAGACCAGGGTCAGAACAGGAACAGGGAGACAGCAGTGTGACTAATGAGTGGATCACACTCATGAAACGGCTAAGGCCCTCTTCAGAGAACATTCCTTCAATCAAATCAGCAATGGAGAAGACGTACACCAGGCGTAGGTCATGGATATCAAAGGAGACTCCCACAATGGCTGAAATCTTCAACGAATACCCACGCTTCTTGGATATGCCGAGTCTGGTAGGTGTCATATCGCAGCTCAGTCATTATCATAATTTATACTTTAGATATTTAAACAGGCAATACAAAAAGTTGTTATATTGTTAATAACACGGTTGATTTAGAATATATTCTGAAAATGTCTCTTTATGTAAGTTGGATATCGAGTTTGGCAAAATGACAGACGGAAAGACTGACCTGTTCATCAGACGATGGGAAGCCAGCATCATTCCAAAGCTAAAAGCTGTGGCTGCCATGGAAAGAGGTGATGTTGCATCTCTTACGGAGGGGATGGAAGACCAAACAGATGGTATGTGTGTGTACGCATTTTCTTTCTTTACATGATTAATTATGATGATGATGATGATAATAATATGGCATGTATGTGAATAGAATGTAGGAACCCTTGTCTTGTTTCCTATTTAGCAGTGATGTTTTTGATCAGTGTAGTATTTTCTCAGCAACCCAATTCATGCTGTTTTACATATTAAATATCCACAGCTGTAGTAAGTCCTGAAATCAGTGCCGGAAACTATTTTGGGAACACAAGGAGTAATTTTCAGCATTTATGTCAGGGCTTGTAGATACTGAAATGTGGTCCATTGACTTTGCATTAGTTTGTGGCTAGCTAGACAAAGCGGTGGGTATCTAGTTCTGTGGATATATAGTTTTCTGTTCTCATTTCATTTTCAGATGAGAAGTGCTACACGATGCTGGTTGTCCTCACACATCTTCTGCCACCAATACCTGGGAGTCGCTGCAGTGTGAAATCTGCAATATCATTCCTACTGGATTTTGTACCGGTATGTTGTGTAAGAAAAGTTATATATACTGAACACCTTTTATGTTTTTAAAGATTGTTTATGAATTTCACAATACAAATTTACAGATACAGTATATTAAGCAAATAAAGTGCAACCAGTGCCAAAGTACAAAGGATTGATAAAGTGCTATCACTTCATAAGGCCAGTATGTGTCAGGGAACACTTTGAACTTTGTCCACACTTCTTCTCCAGAGGTCAGCAATTATCTGTTTGATTACTGTGTTGTTGTCAATTACAGTCTGCTGTTTTTACTATAGTACATCTTGTTTTTCATAATTTTATATCACACCACACCTATAATTATTTGTGTCTCTTCTGTATGTGTAAATGGCAATTTATCTACCCTCTGTTATTTATAATGTCTTACACTTTTTACTTAATGCAGTATAGCATGCCAATTTAGACTTAAATTTATTTCTGATGGTGCTTTTTGAAATCGTTAAATGTATCTTTTTTTTCCCTCATCTCTTAAGCTTGGAACCAGCATTGCATCCCTCTGCAGCGACCCCAAGACAGCATCAAGGACCCAACCACAGCTGATCTGCATCGGCAATTTGAGGAGCACAGCACACCAGTACATCATCATCGCAAGGAATGATGGACTGACCATTCCTGTAGATGAAGGCCTGACATGTGCCATAGACAAGCTATTTAAGCTGTACTGGGTCTGCAACTTGTCTTATCCACCACAACTCAGCTCTGTGTTCACCTTCTTTGAATACCTCTATGAAGTGACCATCTCAACCAAGAGGAGAGCCAAGGTACTAGAGCTTATCTCTAAGCTTCAGGCTGCAGAGTAGATCACAAAAGAATGTACATATGTCCAAGGTGCAGACAGTCAATATCTACAGAAGTAAAGACACTCATTTGGCATTTACGTGAAATACATGCCTTATCAGATGGACAGGACTTGACTATTATCTGCAGCCAAGATGGTTGCCCGAGGATGTACCACAACTTCAATTCATTTTCCAAACATCTTCATAGAGACCACCAGTCCACAACCACACTCATGGATAATCTGTCTTTCCAAATTAATGACCACAGTCCGGCAGGTACATCTGAGGCAGGGCCATCTAATATTGAGGACTCACCAGACTTTATTCCATGTAAAACTGCCATTCCGAGTGACTGTGTTGCTTCTTTTCTGGCAAAAATGTATTCTTCATCAAATACGACTTTAATGGATGTAACAAAAAGTGTTAGTTGTACACAAGAGATGCTAGAAAGGACTGTAGAAAGTTTGCAACATTCAACAACTACATTGTTGAATAATCTGCAAGTACCACTTGACAGTGAGTCTGTCCAGTCATTAATGAGCGAATTTGAAAATGCTAAAACTATGTTTAAAGATGTAGACACACCTTTCAAAATGAACAAATACTTTTCAGAGAAATTTGGTCTTGTGAAGCCAAAAGAAATATTTCTTGGTCATAGGGCTGACACTGGAAGAAAATGTGGACAAGTAAAACAAGTGTTGGCAGCAGACACGTGCCAGTATGTATCAGTAATTGAAACAGTTAAATTTGTATTCAGTAATGACCACATGCAAAAGGTTTACCTACAGGGTAAGAAAGATACTGTAGGCAAAATGCACAACTACTGTGATGGCTCTCAGTTTTTATCTCATCCACTGTTTAAAACATTTCCTCAAGCCCTCCAAATACAGTTGTATTTTGACGACTTAGAAACAATAAACCCTTTAGGCTCCAAAACAAAAATTCACAAAATGGGGGCTGTGTATTTTGCCTTGAAGAATCTGCCACCGCAGTACAATTCATCACTTTCAAATATTCACTTGTGTCTTCTTTTCAATTCCATGGACCGAGAGGTATATGGGTTTGGTAAAATTTTGGAACCACTGCTAGAGGACATCAGACTCCTTGAAAGTTCTGGTATACAGGTGGAGATGCAAGGACAAAACTATCAACTGTATGGAACAATCTGTGTCTTGACTGCAGATAACTTAGCTATCCATTCCCTATGTGGATATGTAGAGAGCTTTTCAGCAAACAAGTTTTGTCACTTTTGCATGGTTGACAAAACAGTTGCTCAGTCTGTTTTCGATGAAGATGATGTTGAGAGGCGCACAAGAGAAAATTATCAGCAGCATGTCAGATGTAATGATCCAAGCTCAACTGGGGTTAAAGAGGACTCCTGTTTAAATAAACTGCAGTATTTTCATGTTACTGAGAACACATGCGTTGACATTATGCATGATATACTTGAGGGTGTAGCCCCTTTGGAAGTGAGACTAATGTTACAACACTTCATTTATGAAGAAAAGCTTTTCACCCTAGAACTGTTGAATCAAAGAATTTCCAGTTTTGACTATGGGTATGGAAATGAGGAAAAATAAACCAAGTGTTATTCTCAATCTGAGAACCTCTGACAATGCAGTAAAACAGACTGCATCACAAATGTGGTGCCTTTTGCAGGTGTTACCTTTTTTAGTTGGTGATCTCATTGACACAAGAAGTAAACATTGGCATTTATTCATTTTGCTGAGAGAAATATGCAGCATTGTCTTTGCACCCATTGTGACACACGGGCTTGCTGTATTCCTGAAACAACTCATTATAGAACACCACTCATCATTCAAGAAGCTCTATCTTCGAAATTTGATTCCTAAACACCACTTTATGATTCATTACCCCAGGTTAATGGTAACATTTGGACCTCTTTCTCTGCTGTGGTGTATGAGATTTGAGGCGAAGCATAATCCATTAAAAAGACATGCCCATGTGGTTGGAAACTTCAAAAATATTTCTAAAACACTCAGTTATAAACACCAAGTTCAGCACATGTATAGCTTCAAGTTTGGTGATGCTCTTTCTGAGAAAATGAGTGTTAAAAATGCATACCCTGTGTCCATCAGCTCATTGAAAAAAGCAGATATTGTGCTGGACAAACTGAGATTAACCTATGCTGATGACTTGACTTTGAACAGCTCTGTCTATGTTGCCCACACTGTTAGTGTGCTTGGCCAAGCTTACAGAACCGGCTGTGTACTGCCACTTAAAGTTGACAACAATGGAGAGCCTTCGTTTGGTGAAATAATTCATATTATACCACAGGCTGACAATGTATCCATTCTGATGTTTGTAAGAATTCTTACAGTGAAGTTCTTTGATGAGCATTTGTATGCTTATGCGGTTCAAAAAACTAAAGAATATGAAATGATCAACCTGACTGATGCCACAGATGTCAGGCCTTTGGACATAATGTCAGGTTTCTCTACAGATGAACTATACTTAAACCCAAGGTATAAGATTGTCTAGCTTCTCAAGAATGCAATGATGAGTAATAGGATCCTGTTATGTTAGGGCTGCAACTAATGATAATTCTAGCAGGTCTATTACAACTGTGTATGGTTGTTGTAGTTATTGTTAATGTTTTCTATGTCATGCCTGTTGCTTTTTACAAATACTTTATTTAGGTTTTACATGCATAGATATGACATGATGAGTTGATACAATACATGGTTAATCAAACAAAAGGTTTATAATATTTTAAAGTTGCAAAATGTCCCAAGGGAGAGTATGTTGCTTGTCCAGTGTTTTTGCCTGCTGAGTTGATGTAGGATCCTGTTAGGGCAGCACCTAATAATTCTAGCAGGTCTGTTACAACTGTGTATGATTGTTGTAGTTATTGTTAATGACTATGAGGCTATGTCATGCCTGTTGCCTGCTGAGTTGATGTAGGATTCTGTCAACCTTTAATTGATTAAATGTCTAACAGTTTTACATGGTCTGTCCCTTTAATATTTAGAATTACAAATGCCTCATAGTTAACACATTAAATTGCAATATTAACACATTAAGTAGTAGTTTTTGGATATTTTAATTTACACATGATCAATTGTGAAATGACACATTTTGTGTGTTAAAATGGCCCACACATTGATTGTGTAAAACATGTGTTGGAATGACACAATTTGTGTGTTAAAATGGCTCACACATTTATTGTGTTAATTTTGACACAACATGTGTTGTCCCTGAGCACACTCACGACATGTGTTAAAATTCTGCACAACATGTGTCATTTTTAACACATCTCTTTTTGCAGTGTAGACTCCATTCATCTTTGGTGCAATAATATTATATATTTGTTAATTGTCAACAATAACAAGATGAGTTTGGACTAATTCTAAATCTACATTAACTTTTTAAAATCTTTAATTTTTCACTTTTTTTTTTTTTTTTACCTTTTGTTGGTTGGCATGAGAGTTCTGTGTTGAGTCGGTTTTCTCAGTTTGTTGAATAAATCATCCAGGGTGTAGAACATGAATGGGTATTCTTCATGTTCATATCTTAATGGCAGCACAACTATGAACTCCATTGTGGGTTTTCTAGTTATCTTGTGCAGCTCGTCTATCTGCTGCCACACCTCTTGTGTTCTAAACCCATCCTCTACCACCAACAAACACATGTCAGGGTGTTGTGAAGAAAATAATCTTCTTATGTCTTCACTTGCTTTGTACAAGTTTGGGGTAAATGTGACCTCATATGTATCATTGCTATATGTCTCAATTTTCACATCACTACTTCTGTGTGCAAATACATCTCTCCCCAAGATGAGAGATATTAGATTTTTCTTCAAATAATCTTCAGTCCCCAGAACAACCATTGAAATCTTCCTTTCTATGAGAAAAAAAGAAATATAATAGAATTCATATCACACACATAAAATTAAGGATATTAAGATAAAGTTTGTATTAATAATTCACAACTGTTCAGACACATCTTGGAAACAATGATCTCACCTTTTAAACTCTTCTTGTGTCCAGTGAAGTGATCTTGTCTGTAGCTGCCATCTGAATAAAAAGATCAAATAAGAGTTTATGTGAGTTGCTATAAAAGTTTTTAATTAAACTTCATTAAACATACTGATGCTGATAATATGAAAGATGATGGCTTACCGGTCATCCTCTTTTGAGTGTGTGTTTGATCAGCAGACCTTTAAAACAGAAACATAATCATTTTAACTGAACAGGAAGCTTTTGTAGACTCCATTCATCTTTGGTGCAATAATATTATATATTTGTTAATTGTCAACAATAACAAGATGAGTTTGGTCTAATTCTAAATCTACATCAACTTTTTTAAATCTTTAATTTTTCACTTTTTTGTTTGTTAGTTTTTTTACCTTGTGTTGATTAACATGAGATTTCTCTGTCTAGCCAGTTCTCTCAGTTTGTTGAATAAATCATCCATGGTGTAGAACATGAATGGGTAAGATTCTTCATGTTTGTGTCTTAATGGCAGCACAACTATGAAATCCTTTGTGGGTTTTCCAGTTATCTTGTGCAGATGTTCTATGTCATGCCACACATGTTCTGTTCTAAACCCATCCTCTACCACCAACAAACACATGTCAGGGTCTCGTGAAGACAATAGTTTTCTTATGTCTTCACTTGCTTTGTACAAGTTTGGGGTAAATGTGACCTCATATGTTTCACTTTCATATGTCTCAAATTTCACATCAGTGCTTCTGTGTGCAAAGACATCTCTCCCCATGATGAGAGATATGAGATTTTTCTTCATATGATCTTCAGTCCCCAGTAAAACAGTTGAAATCGTCCTTTCTGTGAGAAAAAAAGAAACATAATATAATTTATATCACACACATACAATGAAAATATATTGAGATAAAGTTTGTAATAATAATTCAAAGTGTTCAGACACATCTTGAAAACAAAATAGAAAGAAAGGTTTGCTGAATAAATCCTCCATGTTGTAGAAGTTAAATGAGTAGATTTATATCTTATCAGCAGCACAACTATAAACTCTTCTTTGAGTTTTTTAGTTATCTTGTTACTTTTATCTTTTAGTTATCTTTCTATCTGCTGAAACGTCTCGTGTTGAAACCTCCTCTACCAACAACAAACATGTCAGGGTGTCGTTAATCAACCAATTATTTTATTTCCTCACATGCTGTATTATTGCTGTGACTACATATAAACTCATATTTGTCATTTTCAGATATTTTAAGTGTAATCTCATTTCCTCTGTTGTAGTGAAGATAAATATAATATAAATATGAAGATAAACTTGTCAAAGAATCTCCACTTCAGCATAATAATTAAAAACTTCTTTGAAAACAAACACAACAGAATTTTAACCTGTAAAAATAATTGAACATTTTCGTGCTTAAATGTTCTTTTGTTAAAGGTTTTCTCTGGCATAGACGCCTTTATTTGAAAGTAGAGAGACAGGAAATTATGGGAGAGAGAGGGGACATATTAGTTACCCCTCAATCATATCTGGCTGAGAGTAGGTGGGATTTATTGGCTGAGTAGCTGGAGTGTAGAATAAAGTAGGTTATCTGACTGTGTGCATTTATTGATAATAAGAGGAAACAGGATTATTAACTACAAGGAAAGAAAGCTGACAGTCTGTAGATGTCACTGTTGTAGTATTTTGGTGCAGAACTGTTTATAACTGTGAATGATGATTACCATTTTGTCCAGAAAAGCGTCTGTTTAACTCACGTTCTGTGTAGGTGTCCTGGGTTGTCCTGTTTCCACCTGCTCCCCCCGACTGTCTGTTCTTATCAGAAATGTTCTTCTGCACTTCATCAGCATGTTGCAGATGAAGATTCTTCAAGTGCTCAATCTACCAAAAAACAAAAACAGAAGTAACCTGTCAAAACTGCACTGAGGGAATGTAATGAAAATATTTTAAAATAAATTACATTCACAGTAAGTTGAGGACCGATGTGAAAACTATTAATGATCTAAGCAACTGAATTCTCCTGAAGTAAGAATGTAAAAATGTATTAGAAAATAGTATTTATGTAAATATGTGACAGAAGTGGTTTAACAGTAAACAGTGGAAAACGCTTCTGAATCAGGTCAGTGACAATCATCAAGGAAGGAAGCAGCCAGAAATAAAAACACATGTCAGGTTTGGTGCTCTCTCTCATAGAGATTGAATAGTGTTGCAATCCAGAGCAGTCTGCTTCATCTCAATCAGACCCAAGATTTTATCAGAATCATCCATCATATCAAGGTTGGGTAAGTTCAGATCCTGGCTCACCTGGTATTCTAGCAGAAGGTCTTTCAGCTTGTTCACATGTTCAGTGTAGCCCACCAGTTGTACTTTTATCACTGCAGCTCTGGGATCTGGAACAAAGCTGACTTCCACTCTGAGCTCTTGAAGGTTTGCTTCATTTTTGGCTTTGATCAGGATTTCCTTCACTTTGTCCAGATGTGGAGATGAAGCTGTGGAGCCCTGCAGCTGCACAGTGACCTCACTCAGGTCTCTGAGCACTGCTGTCTCAGCCTCATCCAGGGCAGCAGAGGACAAACTGGACAGTACCAGGTCTGACCCAACCTCTAAGGCTACAGGACTTCTGAGGCTCTGCTGGAAGCGGGTCTGGTACTTGGAGATGACACCGCTGGATGTCATGAAGGTTATTAAAGCTGCAGAGAGCTTAACTCTCTTTTCCTTTAACTTTTTAATCGGATCTTCAAGTTTTGTCTCTGCTAACTGCACCTCTTCATCAGGACCCTCCAAGATGACCACATTTACACCGCTGAAGATTTGCATTTTTGGGTGACGTGCACACATTTCTCGACTAAACTCCTCTTCTACCTGTTTGAACTGCTTCTCCACAACCGGAAACCTCCCCTGTGAAACCTTTTCCTGGTCTGTAAAACACAACAAAGTCAAAATCCTTCATTTTAGCTCAAACTGCAAAGTCATCAATTACATTTTGTCTGTAAAGCAGTTTTTATACAGAAAAATATAACACAAAAGGCTTTAATAAAATTAGAATCAGCTCAAAAAGAATTGTGAACAATCAACATTTAGTTGCGAGGTAATGGAAGTGATTAGAGAAGTCACTAATGGGTGGACAGCGGTCCAGATCCAGACCCAAACACTGTCTTATCCAGACCCAGATCTGTAAGTATGAAATAATCAAGGATTGTTAAATTTGTGTATTTGAGTGTTTCTATTTTAACGGGCGCAGCTTCTCCAGCTATTACGGTAAAAGTGGAGCAGCCTTCGGAAACTTGGAAACTGGAGCCCGGCCTTCAAAGCCTTAGTATGAAGGAAGGATAGTGCTATATATCCAGAGAAGAGCAGACTATGATTTGCACTTTTAAAACTGTAATTCACAACTTGTGAAAGCGCATTTTAGAGTTTGCACTCGTAACTTCTGATCTGAATCTTCCTATTTGCCCGCTCAGTTGCGTCATCCTTGTCACGTGAATTTTGGCCCGATTCTGCTGTACAGTCTTATTTTAAATTAGTTAAATACATGTTATGTACACAAATGACACATTGAAGTTATACAGGTGAAATCTACCAAATCCCCAATAACCAGTAACAGTTATTTTGTAGGATCAGAATATGTGCCTGTAACATCTGAACCCCTGCAATTAAAGTACTATCTCCCATTCTATGTGTATTCTATGTTACTGTAAACCTGCTCAAATTAAAGCTGGAACTTAAATGTAGTCAGAGCCCGAAGAACAACACATGTATAATTATCCAAATTCTTTTTGTCTGGACTTTTTCTAAAATTATGAGATATATAAAGACACAGACTGTTTCTCCTCACAGATCAGCTCTCTGGATGTGATGTCATGTTTGTCTCTTCCTGTGACTGACCTTTTCCTCCTGAGATGATGGTTGGCAACTTTTCCTCCAGATCATTCCTGCTGATCTTCTTTAAAACACTCTTGGTGACTTCCACAGCTCCAGCAAATTTATATGTCTGCACCATCAGATCCACCACGTCCCGCCTCTCTGCATTCGACAGCCGGCTCTCTTGGATGGGGGAGGTGTTGCCCACCTTTTCATCCTTCAGGTACCACTTGAAGTCCTTAAATTCTTCATCATTTAAATCTTTCAGAATGTGAAGGAGGCCCTTCTTTGCCATCTTGACTCCCTGTTAAAATCAGAGAACATTGTTAAGAGAACAGTTGTGTTTCTGTCTGCCAATAAAAACTCTGAATGAGTTTCTACTGGATCTGACTGATTTGACCTACAGCCCTGTTGTTTAGCTGAAGTTGTTGAAGGGTCAGAGAAACTCAACAAGATCATCAATAAAACACTACAAGTCTATTCAAGAGCATTGTATCAGATCAAGTTTTCTCGGTTGTCATGGAAACGTACGTGTTAAAATTTACATTTTTCTGTTGTTCTGTAAATGTTGACGATAAGATAATACCCTTCTACAAGCTATTACTGAAACCACCATAAACCTTCATCATTTCAGGTGATATTGTACTTTTAATGTATTTTCACAAAAAAAAAAAGTTTAAATAACAAAAACAATGAAAACAAAAATGTACACTATGAATATGAGACCATGCACCAATAAGACTGAACAGTATTTGAATCAACATGTGATGACAGTAGTCTGGTTCATGTTGCCAATCAACTCTGGTCAAACTACACCAACACAGTCCTGGAAGAGTTTCACCCTGAGAAAGTTTTTTTCCACCAGACTTACACCAGGTTTTTAGTGACTTTATGAATTCAGAGACAAGATTAACAACATACACTGCAGAAGTAAACACTAACAGTCTCCATGCAGTGAACTCTACTATAAATAACTGATCAATGATGATCAATTAAGTCTTTCAACAAGTGAGGAGGAAGTATTCAGGTCTTTTTACCAAAGTAAAAGCAACAGTGTAAAATGCTACAGTACAGGTGATACTGCATACCAAATCTTACTAAAGTACAAACATATTATGTCAGTTGTATATTATATTATAGTTGATACATAAGAGTGTAACTGATTTCTTCTATATAAATCTATTTTTCAAATGATCATATGATGCAATTTTGTCTAATCTTCAGTCAGTAATGACTCCTTCTTCTAGACACATTTACTACAGTACAGAGTAAAATATTAATTACTGGAGTAGAAATGTAAAGTAGGAGAAAATGGTTGCTAAAAATCCCTAAGCACAGAAAAATAACCCTAACTATTGAGTTAATCACCTCCAGTTTAATAAGTATATATATGATTTTCATTCAGACACAGAGGGAAGAGTTTCCTTTAAACTAAATGAAACACATAAACTACCTCTATGTCATCATGGCATCTCATTCTGCAACATATCCAAAAATGTGTGTTTTGAACTCTTATGTTATCCTTTCCTGCTCACACAGGTAGACACATTTTAATTACTGTCTGACTTCAGATGTGAACATTTTCAAAACAGAACTGGACTCACTCATATGTATTCCCGTCTTATCTTCAGTGCAGCAGTTCACTCAGTTTGTGACAATATCTGAAAAATAAATTATTATTCAGTGTGTTGACCTGCTTCAACTAGACCTTGCTTCACCTATTATAACTCAACAGCTATGATTCTCTTTCATCAGTCTCTGTTACGGTATGAACACTCTGAGTTTAAACTCTGCTAATCAACCCTGTGTGTCTGCAGACTGCCGTTTCCTCATAACTGGTAAAAGATGATAGTGAATGTTTCCCTTATAAAAGTACACAGTCAGACTGATCAAACTGGTCAGTCCACAGATGTCACAGTGTCTACCATGATCTGTTCTTTTATTATTTATTATAGTGACAGTGGAGGGATGACAGGAAGTAAGGGACTGCTGACTTGTGGTTATGCAGTCATGATGCATCTTAACCCTTGTACTACTGCAGAGCACCATGGTTTGTTATTTACTGTTAATCCATCATTTACAGTAGAGTTAGAAGCAGCTAATGTTCAAGTCTAAAACTCTTACTGACATCTCTTCACTGCAGAACTACAGTGTACAGTGTGGCACTGTTATCTAGCCTTTGTTGTGTAGTTATATTAACAGTATCAGTAATAATAATAATGGCAGTAATAGCAACAGTATCATTAATGCTATTAGCACTAATAGTGATCTAATGGTAACAGTAATACTAATAAAAGTAAACCATTAACTCTGACTGTGAACTCAGAACTCAAGATTCAAGATAAACATATCTAAAAAAAAAGTGTAACAGGAAGTTCTTTTCCATTGTAAACATTATTTAAACTCTGTCACCACAATAAACATTATAATGTGTATTACCATTTCAGGAAGGTATTACCAGTGTAAAAACTGTCATAACTATATAAAAGATATTAAAAGAACAATTATTGAGCTTTTTTAAAATAGTTTAGTTTAGTTTCGCTTTCGTCGTATCTCCGATCTCCCTATTATTGTTAAAGAATGGGTTTAAACACTATTTTTACAACAGATAGCACTTGTATAGTTTAAGAAAGTAGCAGAAATGGTCAGAAAATAGTTTTGAATTGGATTCATTGATTTTTCTTTTCCTACCATGTGAACCCAGAGAGCTCTGTACAACTGAAAATCTGAGAGGGGTCTGGCTGCAGACCTCTCGCGTGAGGCCTCTCCCTGTGCAGGCTGCAGAAAATCTATGTGGATATTATATTCTCTTTTAATCCAAATTAGTTTCCTTTCACTGTAACAATGGAATTACTAATAAATATGCAGTATATAAGAAAGATTATGGCCAAACCTACTCATAGTCATGATCCTCGTATTCAGTGGAGAAAAGTACAGGAGACAATCTGTGCGGAGTTGGTGATTTCCACCTACCGTACTGTCTTCTGCCGGGGTAGCCGGGGTAGCCGGGAAGCCCAGACTTCCCTCTCCCCAGCCACTTCGTCTAGCTCATCTACGGGGTCTACTACCGGTGGGACGTGCCCTGGACACCTCACCAGGGAGGCGTCCGGGAGGCGTCCTGACTAGATGCCCGAGACACTTCATCTGGCTCCTCTCAACGCTGATCTCCACCTGTATTACATACAATGTGAATATTATAGGGTGTGTCAGCTCTGAAAGCAAAAGAAAGGTCTTATATGTTAAACTGTGCTGAGAAAAGGTGGTCCAGATCTTTCTACAAGTACATTGTTTTATTTTTTAATAAATAAGAATAGCTACATTAGCAACGTTTACATCTCTGCTCTAATATTCAGAATCTCCGAGTGATGTTTATAATACACATTGAACCAAATCATTTAACAGATATTTATAGTGTAAAATCACAGAATGCTGCTTTGTCTATAAATATTTACAATGCTGTTACATTTACCTGCTTGTTAGTCCTTCATATCCTAAATAACTAGGAACCCCATCTCATGCCAGATGTTTGAATTGTTGTTTCATGTTGTTCTGAAAACATGAAAAAATCACATTTACACATTAATAAGAAGAAACCCTGATTAATTTAGGAAATTATGGACATTACTGTGAATGAGTTGTGTCAAAGTATTTTTATGTGTATGAGTATTTAATTATTTTGATTTAGTCATTCTTATGGTTATTTTGCATTATAAATGGATTGTTGTAACCTGTTTGGGACTGAGGGATGAGTTCAGAGGGTAGAAATATTCTGTTTACAATATTGAGTTGTTTATTCTTTTGAATTTTTGTGGTGTTTGTATGCTTGGAAATCTTGTTTGTATATAACCTAGAATTCAATATAAAAAATAAGTATATTAGGCTATATTATAAAAAGAGTTAATTGCAAAACGGGATAGGCCTACAGTAAAAACAATGTTACATGTTATTAAGAATAATTCACATACCTTAACACCAACAATAATAAACTATGTTCTGTTGTATAAAGATAAAGATAAATACTGAAAACTGTCATCATGAAGCTCAGTGGATCAGAAACAGCAGCTGGATTGTGTTTCTCACAATGAAGATAAGAAATCACCTAATGTTTCACCTAATGGTCTCACTAAGGGGAGTAACGCCAACTTGTGGTGAGAACTGGAAAAAACACTTATCAGGAAGTTCGTTTTGGCTTTAAACATTATTTAAACTCAATAATTCAATTTAAATTCAATAGGTCTTCATGAACAATACGCTAGCAAATGTTTTACTGCTGCTGTGTAACTTAGCTAGCAGCTAGTCTTCTTCTGTGAGACACTGCGTAACACACGAGAACAACAATGTTGCAGCGCCCTCTACTGGTGACCCCAACTACACACAACACATCACAAACATTATTTAAACTCTGTCACCACAATAAACATTATAATATATTATATTTCCTTTTTAGGAATGTATTACCAGTGTTAGTAAGTCTAGTAAGTCTAGTAAATCAAACCATAGCACAGAAAACAAAGTGAAGATGTTTGAGGTGTTCTAGTTTTGTCCAGCAGGGGGCAGCACACACCTGCCAAGACTAACAGAGGACAGACTTTAGTTTTCATGAGGAGATCACGTAATAATTTCTTTTATACAGTCTATGGTTATAACATAAAACTTTTCACGTTATAACGTGATACTGATCCGTTTTGTTTCTGGTGTGGCAGCAATATGCTTCCGTACCTGCCTGCATTTATTTATTTATATTTATCTTAGAAGTGTTTTTACGTTTTTCAATGATTTATATTCTAATCTTGAGCCACAGGTTAAGTGATTGCATTCATTTGCATTTTGTGTTGTCGTGTTATGTCGTGACTTGAGTTACAGGTTTAGCCTCAGTTAAAGGATTGCATTAAGGACTGCACTTTTTAAAATTATTTTTTATTTAGAAAGAATTCAGTTATTTTTTATTATTATTTTAAATACATATTTATGTAATATGTCATAATATGTTCCAACATGTTCTATATATGTTTAAAAATAAAAGGCTGTTCAATGGAAATGTCTTTTCTTTTTTTTTCTTTTTTTAAATACAGACATTTCAAAATATCACATTTTATAGCTGTAATCATAATACTGTGAAACATTGATATTTTTACCTAAGGTTATCATACCGTCAGAATCTCATACCAGCCCATGCCTAGTGTAGAGTGATCAAACTACGTCTGAAAAGAGGAATCACATTTATCTTTCTTTTGTCTTTAACAGCATCTACAGGAACCTCTTCTGGCAACAACACAAACGGCACACGTAAGACTCATTACACACATATTTTAAATAATACTCTTGGATTTCCAAATGTTTTACCATTGCATATATATTTGTGGTTTGAGGTTCTCATTGCTGTTTTTTTATTTGTTTAGCACTCATCATCATCATCATCGGCCTCATCATCATCATCAGCATCATCATGCTGTGATGTGCCACCAGCTCTGTTAAGTACTGTAAAGTGATACCATTTGGCTTTGACTGAAGCCGGGCACTGACATCACACATCTCATCTAGCATGTTTCATCTTTGGATGGCCCTCTCCTTGTCTTGTTGTTGTTCCTTTAGGGAGAACATTCACCACACTGTTGTAGTAGACATACAGCCGAACATCATCTGATCAGAGTCAACTTTGATCCTGAGATTTATAAATTGGACCAGGTTTGATATAGAGACTGACACTGCCTCTCTTTTGGACAAACAAAAACTCATTAATATTCCATACCCCACATTACCATCTACCAATTTAGGCTATAATATGTAGTAACATCACAGGACCTACGCTCCGCCGACTTGGGCCTCCTGTCCATCCTCCGCACCAGAAGGCAAACCTTGGAGCGCAGGGCCTTCAGTGTGGTAGCTCCTACACTGTGGAACTCACTCCCTCCTAACATTCGCCAAGCACCAACTCTGGACTCTTTTAAATTTCTGTTGAAAAGGCATTTCTTCCTGCAGGCTTTTGCCGGCTAAAAGTGTGTTTTTGTCTGTGTTTCTTGTTATTGTGAAGCGACCTTGGGTTTCATGAAAGGCGCTATACAAAGTAAAGTCATTATTATAATTATTATTATTAACTGTATGATGGTGTGGTTATTAGACCAGATGAGGTGTGTTATATGTAATGGTAATTTCAACTCCTTTGTGAAATACCCAACCTCCCACCATCTCACCAAGATATCAGACTTTTAAATTCCTTTGCATTTCTACTACCTGAGACACCATTCAAACTCTTGCGTATTTTAAATTATGTTGTCTAGACCTCTTAATTTCACACTTCAGGGGGTCGGTACCGATACCTGCGAAAGACAAAAGAATGTGAAAGCACACTTTAGGTAAGAGGCCAATCCCACAGCAGACAAAGGACGTTAAACACACCCCAGAGGTGGGCCTTTCCCTCAGGTATAAATTTTCAAGTTTCCCCATGCTCGGGGTCTTCATTTTGAAACCGCTCGCTTGTTGATTGACCTTTTCTTTGCAAAGAAAATAAAATCTTGTCGGCCGACGGAAGTTTCTATTTCATTCTTCATCAAGAGCACAACATTTCCACAACATATACTATAGAGAAATTATCACTGAACAAAGCATGTGGCCTTGATCAGATAGAGGCAGAGCATCTAAAATAACCAGTTTGATTTTAAATGTAAGCACGGCACAGATTTCTGTATTTATGCACTGAAAGAGATGGTTAGTATGTATAGCAGAAAGTGTACCTCACTTTGATTTTATTAATAGTTGACGTAGGCTATTGAAGTAAATATTAATTCAGAGGCTATTTCAACATGTAGTAATTTAAACCCCCAACAGAAAGCTGTTTAACACATATGTCCTCTCAGCTAATATCCTGCTTAGTAGATTAACATTTTACACTATTTACTTATTATACATATTGTAGTCATTGATTTTAAGACTAAAGTGTGACGATGTGTACATGAATATTAAATAAAAAGACTTCCTAAAAATAAGATTAACAAGAAGGCAGATATGGCTGGAGAATGCTAAGAAATGACTGAGTGTAATGAACAGTGATACCGTTCTTTTATACAGTCTATGGTTCTAACAGATATTCATCTCGGAGTGAAAGCACCTCTAATTGAGCCCTGAATACATCTCCAGACATAAGGCATTACGAATTAATTCAGCCTCGATATCTATCAGATTGCGAAGTAACGGACCATCCATTTCTGGCAGCTTGCGTCAGGTAGGAGCAGACACGTACGAGCTCAGAGTTTAAAATCTGGCCAGCGAGCAGGTTATGGTCACAGAGTCAGTTACCGTGGTGACAAACTCAGAGCTTCAGTTACTTGTCTTTCCGGAAGCGATAACAAGAGTTTCCCTCATCGCAGAATTAACTTCCTCTGAGATTTGACATAACTGGTAAGTGCTGACCATTATGTCTATGGTGCTGACGATCTGGTCATTGTCTCCCTCTAGTGTTAGTATGCAGCAATTGCTTAGACTCTGTTCCTGCTACCGTGTACAGTATGATATCATGTTCAACTCTAAAAAGAATGTTTTATTAAATGTGAAAACCAACGAGGATAACAAGTCAAACTTTCCTTCTTTTGTTCTAGCAGACCAAGTGCTTGGAATTGTGAACAAATTCAGATATCTTGGCCACATAATCAGACATGATTTATGTGATGGTGACACCCAGCGTCAGTGCTGCAAACTCTATGTACAAGAGACAACATGCTTGTACGAAAACTCAATAAGTGTACTGATGATGTGAAGATAGCTTTGTTTATGTTAACATAATATGTATGTATGATTGACATAAGATGTATTCTGTACTTACCTGTTCCACACCACAAGGGGGTGTTATCGATTTGATATGATATGTGAAATATGATTGGTGACGTCACACCCCCTATATATATGAATGTTCTGGACTTGATCATTCTCTTGCCTGACTCTCTGTCTGTCCTGCTGATGGAAGAGCAGTTTATTTGTTCTCTATAAAATAAATATGCCCTGAGGCTGAAGAGGGAAATCGCCTGGTCTACTTCTGTGTTGTAACTGTTGGACTCCTGCTGTGTGTTAGTAGTACTCCTGCTAACAGTTTAGGTCATATTGTACTTCATTGTATACTGCACACCTGTGTTGCAGGTACAGTGTGGCAACAATGAAAAAGCTCCAGGTGGCATATAATGATGCATTTAGGATTTTACTTAGACATCCAAGATGGACAAGTACAAGCCATATGTTTGTAAGCAGTAATGTTCCAACTTTTCATGATGCTCTTAGAAAGTTTATTTACAGTTGTATGTGTCGACTTAGCCAGACAAGGAATGGAGTTATTATGGCCCTAGCTGTGCCTGCACAAAGTCACACTAAATATTTGTCATACTTTACTTCTTAAACAACAACAGAATATATATAATTAATTGAAATGGTTTGAATAAATAAAGAAATAATGATAATAATAGCACTGCTGCTATAAACCGTCAGCTTTACGGTAGTACAAGCAATGCCCCAAATGTCCACAAGAGGAGAGTTTATCACACAACTTGGTTTTATTGGTAAATGTAAAGTTTATTATTCTCATTTCATCAGTTTATAAAGGTTAACAAAGAAAGAGGGAATAGTTTCATCAGTACAGCAATCTTTAGTTATTTTACAAACTTTATGTACCAAATTCAAGCAAACATTAAAATAAACCTGATTAAATACTGATTATTAAGAAATTAGAGGAAAACCAGAAATGAAATTTATAACTGACAAATAATTTCAAACTAAACAATCAGTTAATTCAATCTGTTGAATGATTTTACAATCTGAACTGTTTTTATCTCTATACAAGAAATCACATTCATCACTTTATGGATCTGGTCTGATACGTGAACAGTTATTGTTTCTGTTATATATTTAACATCATGTTCACTGTCTGCATTAGCTCTGTTACTTGATACTGATGTGAGTTTTTGTTCTCAAAAACAACACACCTTCTGCCACACTGTTCAACTATCTTACTGAGTTCAGGCTGGCAGGCCTGCAAAAAATCCTCCAAGCTCATTCGTGAACTCTGCAGATCTTCCCCACGAGTAAACAGGATGATTGTTTGTTCTTTAGCTCTGCTACCAAAAGCTTCCTCAAACTTTTTCAGTATGTCTCTCTCATCATCTGTGAATCTGCTAACATGCATCACAAGTAAGTAAACACAAGGATCTGACTGACAGAGCCGTCTGCACTGTGTCACATGTTGTTTCTTAACTGATGATTTGATTCCATCATCAAACATGTCTGGAGTATCAATGACACGCACACGTGTACCGTTTATCTCAGTTTCTGCTGCCTGACATTTTGTGGTGATCGGCATGTAACTGGCTTTTGACTCAAACTGTCTCTCTCCGAGGATTGTGTTTCCACTCGCGCTCTTTCCAGACCTGGACATTCCCAGCAGAACAAGGTTCACTTTGATGTCAGAGTGATTTTCTGCATTGGTGTAAAACAAAAAGATAAAGTTTGTTAAAATAATTCACAACTGTTCAGAAACATCTTTAAAACAAAATAGAAAAAAAGGTTTGCTGAATAAATCCTCCATGTTGTAGAAGTTAAATGAGTAGATTTATGTCTTATCAGCAGCACAACTATGAACTCCTCTTTGACTTTTCTAGTTATCTTGTGCAGACTTTCTATCTGCTGAAACGCCTCTCATGTTGAAACCTCCTCTACCAACAACAAACACGTCATGGTGTCGTTTTTTTATTTCCTCACATGCTGTATTATTGCTGTGAGTACATATGAACTTATATTTGTCATTTACAGATATTTTAAGTGTAATCTCATTTCCTCTGTTGTAGTGAAGTTAAAAATCTTTCACCAGGATGTTGTCTATCACAGCTTTTTTGTCAAATAATCTCCACTTCAGTATAATAATTAAAAACTTCTTTGAAAACAGACATATTAGTGTCATATTAGTTACCCCTCAATCATATCTGGCTGAGAGTAGGTGGGATTTATTGGCTGAGTAGCTGGAGTGTAGAATAAAGTAGGTTATCTGACTGCGTGCATTTATTGATAAGAGGAAACAGGATTATTAACTACAAGGAAAGAAAGCTGACAGTCTGTAGATGTCAGTGTTGTAGTATTTTCGGAGCAGAACTGCTTATGACTATGAATGATGATTACCATTTTGTCCAGCAAAGCGTCTGTTTAACTCACTTTCTGTGTAGGAGTCCTGGGTTGTCCTGCAGTCCACACGCTTTCCATCTGCTCCCTCTGCCTGTCTGTTCTTATCAGAAATGTTCTTCTGAACTTCATCACGTTGAGGATGAAGATTCTTGAAGTGTTCGATCTACCAAGAAAAAACAAGAAAATACAGTTTTAACCTGTCAAACTGCACTGAGGGACACAAACGAAAAATGGACATGATGACTCAGGAAATGAGAATGAAATTGTAAAGAATGTGACTCCCCTAATGGTATTATTCTTTGTTTTATTTGTTTGTTCCATTTTCATTTTCTTTTTTGTGATGTCCTTTTATTGTTAAAAAAAAGGGAAAAACTAATAAAAATCAAAGTAAAAAAAAAAACTGCACTGAGGGAATGTAAGGTTGAGGACAGATGTGAAAACTATTAATGATCTAAGCAACTGAATTCCTGCTGAAGTAAAAATATAAAAATGTATTAGAAAATAGTATTTATGTAAATATGTGACTGAAGTGGTTTAACAGTAAACAGTGGAAAACGCTTCTGAATCAGGTCAGTGACAATCATCAAGGAAGGAAGCAGCCAGAAATAAAAACACATGTCAGGTTTGGTGCTCTCTCTCATAGAGATTGAATAGTGTTGCAATCCAGAGCAGTCTGCTTCATCTCAGTCAGACCCAAGATTTTATCAGAATCATCCATCATATCAGGGTTGGGTAAGTTCAGATCCTGGCTCACCTGGTATTCTAGCAGAAGGTCTTTCAGCTTGTTCACATGTTCAGTGTAGCCCACCAGTTGTACTTTTATCACTGCAGCTCTGGGATCTGGAAAAAAGCTGACTTCCACTCTGAGCTCTTGAAGGTTTGCCTCGTTTTTGGCTTTGATCAGGATTTCCTTCACTTTGTCCAGATGTGGAGGTGAAGCTGTGGAGCCCTGCAGCTGCACAGTGACCTCACTCAGGTCTCTGAGCACTGCTGTCTCAGCCTCATCCAGGGCAGCAGAGGACAAACTGGACAGTACCAGGTCTGACCCCACCTCTAAGGCTACAGGACTCCTGAGGCTCCGCTGGAAGCGGGTCTGGTACTTGGAGATGACACCGCTGGATGTCATGAAGGTTATTAAAGCTGCAGAGAGCTTAACTCTCTTTTCCTTTAACTGTTTGATCAGTTCTTCCAGTTTTGTATCTGCTAACTGCACCTCTTCACCAGGACCCTCCAAGATGACTGAATTTACACCTCGGAGGATTTTAACTTTTGGGTGATGTGCTCGCCTAAACTCGTCTTCTACCAGTTTGAACTGCTTCTCCAGAACCTGCAGTTCTTTATGGGTCAGTGATGTCTTCTCCATAATCTCAATTCTCTCCTTCACAGCCTAAAAAAATGTGTTATAAAAAGCTTTGAAAAATACACTGCTGGTAAATTCTTCAAAACTAGTTTGATGAGACCACCTGTGTATGCGGTCGGTTACCTAAGGTCAATAGTATCCTGTTAGCTCACCTGTGAGTGTTTAGTAGATGACTGATCAATGGGTTCAGAGATCTGAGGCAAATTGGTTTGACTCACGCTCAGATGCTTCCCAGTAGGAAGGGCATTACTGTGTAAAACCTTTTCCTGGTCTGTAAAACACAACAAAGTCCAAAGTCAAAATCCTTCATTTTAGCTCAAACTGCAAAATCATCAATCAGATTTTGTTTGTAAAGCAGTTTCATACAAACAAAATATAACACAAAAGTCTTCAATAAAACAAGAACTGCAGTCACATAAAAACACTGATATAATTGTCATGGATTCCCTCTGCCAGCCTGGTAACTACACTCAATTGGTTCTAATCATCTGCCACCTTGCTCTCCACTCTCCCCGATTACCTCCACCTGTGCCCACTCTGTTAGCCTCGTTAACTCTCCAGCTGCACTGCATTTGCCAGTAACCATGCTCTGCATTTAAGTTCCTGTGTTTCAGTCATTTCTTGTCAGATCGTCTGCAAGCTCACTCGTGTTACCAGTCTGCTCCTGCTTTCTCTGACTCCTGTATCACATTTTATAGCTGTAATCATAATACTGTGAAACGGTGATATTTTTACCTAAGGTTATCAGACTGTCAGAATCTCATACCAGCCCATGCCTAGTGTAGAGTGATCAAACTACGTCTGAAAAGAGGAATCACATTTATCTTTCTTTTGTCTCTAACAGCATCTACAGGAACCTCTTCTGGCAACAATACAAACGGCACACGTAAGACTCATTACACACATATTTTAAATAATACTCTTGGATTTCCAAATGCTTTACCATTGCATATATATTTGTGTTTTGAGGTTCTCATTGCTGTTTTTTTATCTGTTTAGCACTCATCATCATCGGCATCAGCAAAGAAAAAACAAACAAACAAAAAAAAAACATACCTTGCTACTACGACTGTATCCGAAAAAGAAAGTTAAAAATCAGATTAACATATTTTATAATCCTGAGTAGAAACTCTTTGGAAACGATTTGTAACTTCTTTCCAGAAATAAATGGATTCCTGACAGAGAGAGAGAGAGAACACGTCACTATCATACTACAAAATATAAAGTGCTTAAAGGGCTAGTTCAGTTTTTCAAGTGTGTCTTAAAACAACAGTCAGCAGCCCAGGTCTTCTCTCTGTAATGATTCCTCCTGTTCATACTGACCATTAGATCCTTCATAATGTTTACAGGAAGTGATGGAGGACTAAACCCACAGTCCTCCTTCTGTATAAAAATGTACTTAAAAGTTGATCTGAAGCTTCAGATCTTTAAACCATGTCCCCCTTCTCCCTCCATGTGAAAAACCAGACCTGTCACACTGCACTGGTACAGGCCTGGACCTGAGCATTGGAATCTGTAGGTTTCCTCGTTTTCATCAACAGTGATATCAGGTATAAACTCCTCAAAGCTGTCTTTTACAACAGAACGTATTTGAACAAATGCAAGCACACTGTGTGAATGAGGCAAGCTGCTGGTGTGTTTTCTCCTTCAAACCTGGATCCAAGGAAGAGGTTTGGAGGTGGGAATGTGTTGGCAGGGTTTTGTTCAACTGTAACAAGTCAATCAATTTCCACCAGAGCTTCACTGTCACCTCCTGACTCACTTTCAGATCGATATATACTTTATTGTCCCCGTAAGGAAAGTAGTGGGTTAGCATGTTGGTCACCAACATGTTGGGAACGTCTGGCGGAGGCCCCCGTACGTGAGGTCTTCAACTCCCACCTCCGGAGGCACGTCTCCTGCGGTCCTGGGGAGGGTGAGGACATGGAGTCCGGGTGGACCATGTTCAAGACCTCAGTTGTGGAGGCGGCTGCTCATAGGCCTAGTTGCAGCCTGAAGGTCGGCGGTGCCTGTCGGAGCGGCCGTCAAGCCGTGAAGGAGGAGGCCTTTGGATCCTGGTTGACCCAGGGGTCTCTGGAAGCAGCAGGCAGGTACCGGACGACCAGGTGGGCCACGGCTCGGGCAGTTACGGAAGCAATAGCCAGCCCAGTGGCGGTTTTTGCTATGGGCAATGTGGGCAACCGCCCAGGGCGCAATCTACTTGGGGGCGCACGAGCACTCTCAAAAAAAAAAAAAAAAAAAGAGAAAAAAAAGTCCGTCCTCAAAAAAAAAAGCGCGCCCTCAAAAAAAAAATCGCCAGTTTTCTAGACTAATACCGCTCATTTCCACATCAAGTTGGTGCAGTGGGCGATGAGGCGCCCCTACTATCACATCAACTTGCTGCTCAGAGTCATGTATATAGGTTGTGTGTGTCAGAAGATAAGGCAAAGGGGAGGGGGCGGGGGATCAACTTCTGCAGAGGCTGTGAGCAGGTTGTGAGTGAGTCTCACTCTCAGAGGAAAAGCAAGGGGGGAGGGGGGTGGGGGATAGACTGACCTGTGATGATTATGATCCCAGGCCACACAACACAAACTGCTGCTTCCAAATAAATAGTAATACATTTATAAAATGAATACAGACCCGTTATAGCTACATGTAAGTTATTGGAAAATGCAATAAATAAATAAATAAATAAATAAATAAATAAATAACTTTACACCCGCACTTTCATGTGGTCAAGCACTCCCTGATAGCAACCTAATCACCCCCAAAACATTTTAATGCCAGTTGTAAAAAGGGTGAAAGTCTGTCAGATTACGTTAATTATTAGTATTTTTCATTTATTTATTTTATTTTATTCATTTGTATGATGACGGATGTGTGTAATTTACTTTGGTGTTTACATATATTTCATTTATTTATCTTATTTTTTGTGTTATGAAGGATTTGTAGGGAGGGGCGCCGATAGTCGGTCCGCCCAGGGCGCAAAACCATCCAGAACCGCCTCTGAGCCAGCCACATTTCACTTATTACTAGCCTACTTATCTCTCACATATGTGACTCAATTCATTTATTAAACCAACTTTAGCTCACAGTGAAAAGCACCAAACTGTCTTATAGTTTAACTAGTGGTAATAGGCTATTTGAATTAATTCCCGCCATTTAACCGCAAAACTAATTTTCAGTAACTGCCGACTTTAACGTCTCTGTATGTAACAAACTACGGATTTACTCAAATGTACTAATATTCTTCATTGCCAAGGATTTGTTGATTGTTGACTTACCTGTACGAAATATGAAGATATACTGTAGTTTAGTCAGTATGCTCTCTGTCCTGTGTTCATTTAACTCATTCCTCACTGAATGATGACACCTTCTGCTCCGCCAGCTTCAGCTGCTGATGCCCAGTGTAGTGTGATGCATAGACGGCCCCCTGCTGGCGATATTGTGCATAGCAGGAATAAAACACACCCCAGTAAAAGAACTCTAACTGCAAATAATAAAAGGTAAATGATGATGTAATATTATGTTTTTAAGACTTTAGCTTTCAATGAGTCTTTAAAACATTAAGGGGTGCTAATATTTCCCTTTCTTTCCAAACATACAGTACTAAATACACCCCCAAATGATGTTTTTGTTTCCTCTAATCATTGCTTATTTTTAAGTGATTTATAAAAACAAGTACTACCTCTTATTTTAAGGATGAGTCTGTTGATTTTCTTCATTTTACTTCTTGAAAGTAAATCTCATGTAAAGGGCCAAACCAACCATTAATCAGTCTATTTATTAGTCTATTATGTACAGCCAAAAGTGGATGGTAAAAACATGCACCATGAATGAAACTGAAATGATAATCAAATCAAACTGCTTTGAAGTGAATGTGTGCACATATCATCCATAATCCATTTGGTCTCATTCATGTCTGATATGAACATACTTGGTATTGTTTGAGTTGCCAATTTTTTAATTTTTTAAAAACATGTTCAATAAACTAAATTCATTTATTCACATAACTGAGCCAAATGTCAATAGATTTGAGAGATTCAGGGTAAAATCTGATGAGAGGGAGAGGCGGGCACATTATTCTTTATATTGTAGTAAATGTTTATATCAGATTTAATAAATGGAAACATGAAATTATTCCTTTTCCAATTACATATTCCTGCAGAAAAGGTTAATAAAAACTGGTCAATTTGAGCCTAAATGTAATAATGAGGAAAAATTAAACAAATCATGTTATATTTTACATCCATCACTTTATTGATCTGGTCTGATACATTAACAGTTCATGTTTCTGCTCTTTATTTAATATCATGTTCACTGTCTGTATTAGCTTTGTGACTTGAGGTTGACCTGAGGTTTTGTTCTCGAAAGCAACACACCTTCCACCACACTGTTGAACTATTTCCTTGAATTCAGGCTTGCAGACCTGCAAAAAGTCCTTCAAGCTTACTCGTATACGCTGCAGTTCGTCCCAATGGGTAAACAGGACAATTGTTTGTTCTTTAGCTCTGGGACCAAAATCTTCTAACTTTTTCACTATGTTTTTCGCACCATCTGTGGATCTGCAAATATTTATCACAAGTAAGTAAACACAAGGATCTGACTGACAGAGCCGTCTGCACTGTGTCACATGTTGGTTCTGAACTGATGATTTGATTTTATCATCAAACATGTCTGGAGTATCAATCACACGCATACGTGTACCGTTTATCTCAGTTTCTGCTGCCTGACACTCTGTGGTGATCGGCATGTAACTGACTTTTGAAACAAACTTTCTCTTTCCAAGGATTGTGTTTCCAGTCGCACTCTTTCCAGTCCCGGACATTCCCAGCAGAACAAGATTCACTTTGTTGTCAGGGTGATTTCCTGCATTGGTGTAAAACAAAAAGATTAAGTTTGATAATAACTTACAACTGTTCAGACATATCTTAAACCCTGGTCTCACCTTTTAAACTCGTCTTGTCGTCAGCCAAGAGCTTTTTCTTATGTGTTCCATCTGAATAAAAAAGCCAAATAAGAGTTGATGTGAGTTGCTACAAAAGCTTTTGTCTGGTTAAATTAATTTACCATCACTTCACATACATGTTGCAAATTGAGACTGTGGCTTACCCATCTCCATTTGAGTGTGTGATTGATCAGCAGACCTTTAAAAAGAGGCAGAATCATGTTAACTGAGCAGGAAGCTTTTGTGGACCCCATTCATCTTTGGTGCAATATTAAAAACAGCAAAAAATGTAAGGACACTTGTGTTTGGTAGATTAATTCTTTGTTGTAACAATGATTCTTGGCAATAAATCTTATACCGTTGGAATGCCAGTTTATTTCCCTGGAGCCACATTTGTTGGATGAGCAGCAGAGATGAGTATGTGGGTTGCACCCATGAAAATTTTGCCAAATCTTCTCTGCCTTCATTGGTGGAGGCAGTGGGATGGTGTGGGGCCGCATTTCCCTAACTGGATAAACGAGGCTTGTTATCATTGGAGGCAATCAATCAATGCCGAGAGATATCGAGATGAGATTCGGCAATCAGTGGCAATCCCATATCTCCACAGTCTGGGACCGAACTCTATCCAGAGAGCGGGGTTTATCAGAGACTACCTCCAGAATTTGGGAGTGGAGAGGATGGAACGGCTTGCCATCAGTCCTGACCTCAACCCCATTGAACACTTGTGGGATCAGCTTGGATGTGCTGTTCGTGCCAGAGTGACCAGCACATAACCACCACGTTGGCTGACTTGCGAGAAATGCTGGTTGAAGAATGGGATGCCATTGCACAGCAGTGTGAGCAGCATGAGGAGGAGCTGCTTGGCTGTTGTGGCTGTGTTTGGTTCCTTCACACACTACTGAGGCTCCTGTTTGTTAAATTAATAAATTGTTGCCAATATGTCTTGTTTCTTCAGACTTCAGTCATCAAATCCACCAAACAAGAGTCAACAGCAGAATAAGCTGTTCGGCATTGGTAGAGAAGATTTGGCAAATTTTTCATGGGCACAACCCACATACTCAACTCTGCTGCTCATCCAACAAATGTGACTCCATTTAAAAGGGAAATAAACAGGCTTTCCAACGGTATAAGATGTATTACCAAGAAGCATTGTTACAACAAAGAAAAATTAATTTAAAAAAAACACAAATGTCCTTACTTGTTGTGCTATGTTTATATTTGTTAATTGTCAACAGTAACAACAAGAATAATAATTAGAGTCTGGACTAATTCTAAATCATCAACTCTTTAAAATCTTTAATTTTTCAATTTTCTTACCTTTTCTTGGTTAATTTGAGAGTTCTGTGTTCAGTCAGTTTTCTCAGTTTGTTGAATAAATCATCCCAGGTGTAGAACATGAATGGGTAAGATTCCTCATGTTTATATCTTAATGGCAGCACAACTATGAACTCCTTTGTGGGTTTTCCAGTTATCTTGTGCAGATGTTGTATCTGCTGCCACACCTCTTGTGTTTTAAACCCATCCTCTACCACCAACAAACACATGTCAGGGTCTCGTTGTGAAGAGAATAATCTTCTTATGTCTTCACTTCCTGTGTAGAAGTTTGGGATAAATGTGACCTCATATGTATCATTTACACATGTCTCAATTATCACATCACTACTTCTGTGTGCATATCCATCTCTCCCCAGGATGAGAGATATTAGACTTTTCTTCAAATGATCTTCAGTCCACAGAACAACAATTGAAATCTTCATTTCTATGAGAAAAAGACATACAATGAAAAAGATTACGAAAGTTTGTAACAATAATTCACAACTGTTCAGACACATCTTAAAAGCAATGATCTCACCTTTTAAACTCTTCTTGTGTCCAGTGAAGTGATCTTGTCTGTATCTGCCATCTGAATAAAAAGATCAAATAAGAGTTTATGTGAGTTGTTATGAAAGTTTTTTTTGGTTGAATTAATTAAACTTCATTAAAAATACATGCTGATAATATGAACGATGATGGCTTACCTGTCAACCTCTTTTGAGTGTGTGATTGATCAGCAGACCTTTAAATCAGAAGCAGAATCATTTTAACTGAGCAGGAAGCTTTTTGTAGACTCCATTTATCTTTTGTGCAATGTTATTGTATTATATTCCTTAATTGTCAAAAAAAAAAAATTGAGTTTGGTCTAATCCTGAATCTACATCAACTCTTTTAAAATCTTTAATTTTTAACTTTTTTTTTTTTTTTTACCTTTTCTTGTTTATCATGAGGGCTCTATCTTCAGTCAGTTTTCTCAGTTTGTTGAATAAATCATCCCAGGTGTAGAACTTGAATGGGTAAGGTTCTTCATGTTTATATCCTAATGGCAGCACAACTATGAACTCCTCTGTGGGTTTTCCAGTAATCTCGTGCAGCTCGTCTATCTGCTGCCACACCTCTTGTGTTGAAAACCCATCCTCTACCACCAACAAACACATGTCGGGGTCTCGTTGTGAAGAGAATAACCTTCTTATGTCTTCACTTGCTTCATACAACTTGGGGGTAAATGTGACCTCATATGTATCACTTTCATATGTCTCATTTATCACATCACTACGTCTCTGTTCATATCCATCTCTCCTCATGATGACAGATATTAGACTTTTCTTCAAATGATCTTCAGTCCCCAGAACAACAATTGAAAACTTCCTTTCTGTGAGAAAAAAAGAAACATAATAGAAATCATATCACACACATACGATGAGAAATATTAAGATAAAATTGTTGTGTTCAGACACATCTAGAAAACAAAAAAACAGTTTGCCGAATAAATCTTCCATGGTGTAGAAGTTAAATGGGTAGGTTTATGTCCTATCAGCAGCACAACTATGAACTCTTCTTTGAGTTTTCTAGTTGTCTTGTGCAGATTTTCTATCTGCTGCCACACGTCTTGTGGGAGCACTGGGCCTGCCTGATTCATCTGCTGATTGGTTTGGGTTGTCAGGTCAGTGTCAAAATGCAGAATTATTTAAGTAAATTAGCAAGGTGTGCAACCCCTACCCTTCCCTCAGTATGGGAACAATCATATTTGGCTGAGAATAGTTGGGTAGCTGGTTGACTCTCTGACTTATAATAATAGGAAACAGAAGCTTCTCACCTGCTCCCCCCATCTCTCTGTTCTTATCAGAGATGTTCTTCTGCACTTCATCTGCTTGTTGAGGATGAAGATTCTGCCAGTGCTCAATCTACCAAGAAAAAAGCAAGAAAATACAGTTTTAACCTGTCAAAACTGCACTAAGGGAATGTAATGAAAATATTTTAAAATAAATTAAACGCACATTACAGCACAGATGTGAAAAATATTAATGGTACAAGCAACTGGATTCTATTTGAGTAAAAATGTATTTGTGTAAATATGTGACAGAAGTGGTTTGACAGTAAACAGTAGAAAACGCTTCAGAAACAGGTCAGTGACAATCATCAAGGAAGGAAGCAGCCAGAAATAAAAACACATGTCAGGTTTGGTGCTCTCTCTCATAGAGATTGAATTGTGTTGCAATCCAGAGCAGTCTGCTTCATCTCAATCAGACCCAAGATTTTATCAGAATCATCCATCATATCAGGGTTGGGTAAGTTCAGATCCTGGCTCATCTGTTATTCTAGCAGAAGGTCTTTCAGCTTGTTCACATGTTCAGTGTAGCCCACCAGTTGTACTTTTATCACTGCAGCTCTGGGATCTGGAACAAAGCTGACTTCCACTCTGAGCTCTTGAAGGTTTGCTTCATTTTTGGCTTTGATCAGGATTTCCTTCACTTTGTCCAGATGTGGAGATGAAGCTGTGGAGCCCTGCAGCTGCTCAGTGACCTCACTCAGGTCTCTGAGCACTGCTGTCTCAGCCTCATCCAGGGCAGCAGAGGACAAACTGGACAGTACCAGGTCTGACCCCACCTCTTAGGCTACAGGACTTCTGAGGCTCTGCTGGAAGCGGGTCTGGTACTTGGAGATGACACCACTGGATGTCATGAAGGTTATTAAAGCTGCAGAGAGCTTAACTCTCTTTTCCTTTAACTGTTTGATCAGTTCTTCCAGTTTTGTATCTGCTAACTGCACCTCTTCATCAGGACCCTCCAAGATGACTGAATTTACACCTCGGAGGATTTTAACTTTTGGGTGATGTGCTCGCCTAAACTCGTCTTCTACCAGTTTGAACTGCTTCTCCACAACTTGCAGTTCTTTACGGGTCAGTGATCTCTTCTCCATCACACATATCTCCTTCACTGCCTAAACAATTATGTGATAGAACACTTTGAAAAATACACTGCTGGTAAATTCTTCAAAACTGGTTTGACAACATCTGTCTATGCGGTCTGTGTTTACCATAATCATGGTAGCTTCAGCACAGGTTACCTTAGGTCAATAGTATCCTGTTAGCTCACCTGTGAGTGTCCAGTAGATGACTGATCAATGGGTTTAGGGGTCTGAGGTGAATTGCTTTGACTCATAGTCAGATGCTGCTGAAGGGAGTTAGGGTAAAACGTCCTCTGCAGATCCTTTTCCTGGTCTGTAAAACACAACAAAATCCAAAGTCAAAAGCCTTCGTTAAAGCTCAAACTGCAAAGTAATTAATTATCTGAATTGTGAATAATCCACATTTAGTTGAAAGGTTACGGAAGTGATTACAGATGATGTTAAAATGAGTTGTTGAGTGTTAAAGTTGACTGGCTGTCAGTGTTTTATCTATTAGCTAAAATGACTCACAGAACGAGAGTGAAGAGGAAAACTCAGAGGAACACTTCTGCTGTTCTGTTTTGTTCTTCAAGTCTGACATTTTATGACTTTTCTGAAAATGACCCAGAATGTAAACAAAATGAAAATAGAAAACAGCCGGTAAAGGCACAAAATTTAATAAATGTAATGACATCATTGTTGTATAACTATCTTCATTACTTATTTATTTATATTTGTCAATAAAGAATCTCAATCTCAAAGGTCCCAATGATTATTCAAGGTGACAACACTACACTTCAGTCATAGTTCATTGTATGTTGGAAAGTTGTATTTTACTGTTCACGGAGTAGAATCACAACCAATGAATGAAACAATTTGGGTTTTTTTGTTTTTTTCAGGTGCATGCTGCCTCCCATGTCACCCCCAGCAAGATATCGCCCTGGACGGCCGCACATGTCTCCCATATCTAAATCTACCACTGCCCTGCACACCACCCCAATCAGCACACAAACAGTAATATATATTTATATATTTATATATTTATATATTTATATATTTATATATATTATAATATTTATAATAGTTATAAATAATTACTCAATGAAAGGGGGAACTGATGAAACTCTCATGAATCTGCAATGAGGAAACACCAGAGGTAAAATTACCAAATAAAATATAAGATAATAAAGGGCTTGCCTTTGACCAGCCACAAGTTATGCTGCTATAGGCCTAGACTGCTATAATATTATAGTTCTTTCTTTCTTTCTTGATTTGGCATTATATAAATAAAACTGACTTGACTCACAACATGAATGTGTCTGAATTCAACAAACAATAAAATTTTAAGTGGTGGCAATCAACTTATTTAGACATCTAGAGGATACCTTGTGTTAGTTTCAGTTTTAGTTTGACTTTAAATACAAGGATGAATCACTGTGTAATAATCTGTCCTTTCATTAAGCTCCTCCCCTTTCCCTATCACCTTGCCAGAGTTCATTCATGGTTTCATATCTGCATTATACGATCATTTAGTCTGACTTCATGTTTGTCTGTCCCATAGAATCTGAACCCCTGCTTTTTAAACATGATCTCCCATTCTATGTATTCTATGTAAACCTGCTCAAATTAAAGCTGTAACTTAAATGTTGTCAGAGCCCGAAGAACCAAAAAAAGTGTCCAAATTCTTTCTGTCTGGACTGTTTCTAAAATTATGAGATATATAAAGACACAGCCTGTTTCTCCTCACAGATCAGCTGTCTGGATGTGATGTCATGTTTGTCTCTTCCTGTGACTGACCTTTTCCTCCTGAGGCGATGGTTGACAACTTCATCACCAGATCATTCCTGCTGATCTTCTTTAAAACATTCTTCATCACCTCCACAGCTCCAGCAAATTCATATTTCTGCACCATCAGATCCACCACATCCCGCCTCTCTGCATTCGACAGCCGGTACTCTTTGATGGGAGGGATGTCACCCACTTTTTCATCCTTTAGGTACCACTTGAAGTCCTTAAATTCTTCATAATTTAAATCTTGCAGAATATGAAGGAGGTCCTTCTTTTCCATCTTGGCTCGCTGCTAAAATCAGAGAACACTGTTAAGAGAACAGTTGTGTTTCTGTCTGACTGCCTGTAGAAACTCATTCTGTGTTTCTACAGGCAGACAGACTGATTTGCCAAAAAACCTAGTTGTTTAACTATACAGTCATTTAACAGTCAGAGAGACTCAAGAAGATCATCAGTGAAAACATCTCACCACAAGTTTACTCAGGAGCTTTCTATCAGATCAAGTTTTATCAGTTGTCATGGAAACATACATGTTAAAATGTACAAGACCTTCATCACTTCGGCGGATATTGTACTTTTAATGTATTTTCACAAACAAATGTTTAAAAACCAAATAACAAAAACAATGAAAACAAAAATGTACACTATGAATATGGGATAATGCACCAATAAGACTGAACAGTATCAACTCTGGTCACTCTACACCAACACAGTCCTGGACGAGTTTCACCCTGAGAAAGTTTTTTTCCACCAGACTTACACCAGGTCTTTAGTGACTTTATGAATTCAGAGCCAAAATTAACAACATACACTGTAGAAGCAAACACTAACAGTCTCCATGCAGTGAACTCTGCTATAAATAACTGATTGATGATGATCAATACATTTTTTTAACAAGCGAGGAGGAAGTAGTTCTCTCAACCCCAACAGGTCGAGGTAGATGTTCTCCCACTCTGAGTCTGGTTCTGAGGGTTCTTCCTGTTAAAAGGGAGTTTTTTCTCTCCACTGTGTCTCATGTGGGAATGTTGGGTCTCTTTAAAGTTAAAACCTGAAGAGTTCGGTTTAGAACCTGCTCTATGTGGAAAGAGCCTTGAGATAACTTTGTTGTGATTTGGCGCTATACAAATAAAGATTGATTGATAATTGTGTTTTTACCAAAGTGAAAGTAACAGTGTAAAATACTCCAGTGCAGGTGATACTCTTTCACACAAAATCTTATTGAAGTACAAAAATGTCAGCAAAAGACACTTTAGTATTGAAAGTATTTCAAGTATATATTATATCATAGCTCATACATAAAAGTGTAAGTGATTTATTTGATATAAATCTTTTTTTTTTTTTTAACAATAACAATAAAATCAGTAATGACTTCCTCTTCCAGACACATTTAGTGCTGTACAGAGTATAATATTCACCAGAGGAACATATGGGAGTAAAAGTAGGAGAAACTGGAAGCTAAAAATTGTCCTTAAGTAAAATAAAGTACTCAGTTAATCACCTCCAGTTTATTAAGACTACATATGATTTTCATTCAGACACAGAGGGAAGAGTTTCCTCTAAACTCAATGAATCAAACAAATAAGTAAGTCTGAACTATAACATTTCCAAAAATATGTGTTTTGCACTCTTAACTTATACTTTTGTTTAAATTACTGTCTGATTTCAGATGTTAATATTTTCAAAAACAGAACTGGACTCACTCATATGTATTCCCGTCTTGTCTTCCGTCCGTCAGTTCAGCAGCTCTCAGTTTGTGGCAAAGACTGAAAAATAAATTATTATTCAGTCTTCTGCTTCAATTAGACCTTCACCTATTATTACTGAACAAATCTGATTCTCCTTCATCAGTCTCTGTTACAGTATGAAAGCATAAGTCTGCTAATCAACCCTGTGTGTTTGCAGGTTGCTGTTTCCTCGTAAATGATAAAAGATGATGTGAATGTTTCTCTTATAAAAGTCCACAGACAGATTGATCTGATGGCAGTTCCTGATAAACGAGAGTTAACAGTGTCTGTGACGACACATCCCGCTTACCCAATCAGCACCGAGTCAACCACAAGCCCAACCCAGGAATTTGTTTGGGTTAAACGAGTATCTACCTGAGGCAGGTAGGTACTTGTAAAGGTTCAGAGAGATTGTCTTTCGGGGAAGGTTCCTGCTTTCGTGGAAGGTTCCTGCTTTCGGGGAAGGTTCCTGTATTACAGTAAAAGCGCTGCAGTATTATAGTGATGTAGTATACAGTATTACAGTAAAAGTGCTGCAGTATTATAGTGATGTAGTATTACAGTATTACAGTAAAAGTACTGAAGTATTATAGTGATGTAGTATGCAGTATTACAGTAAAAGTACTACAGTATTATAGTGATGTAGTATGCAGTATTACAGTAAAAGTACTGCAGTATTATAGTGATGTACAGTAGTATGCAGTATTACAGTAAAAGTACTGCAGTATTATAGTGATGTAGTATGCAGTATTACAGTAAAAGTACTGCAGTATCATGAGTGATGTAGTATGCAGTATTACAGTAAAAGTACTGCAGTATTATGAGTGATGTAGTTAAAGTATTACAGTAAAAGTACTGCAGTATTATGAGTGATGTAGTTAAAGTATTACAGTAACAGTACTGCAGTATTATAGTGATGTAGTTAAAGTATTACAGTAAAAGTGCTGCAGTATTATGAGTGATGTAGTTAAAGTATTACAGTGTGACTAATATATTATTATATATGACATCATATAGACTGTATTACCAATAATATCTTCAGTTTGATGAAATGGAAATTGAATGGGGAAAAAAGGACTACAAACTGATAATATAGGACTACAAAAACGCCCTATGTGACGTCACTAAACGACGCAGGACCAGACACATGGATAAGCATTTTTTTCTTTACTTGTTGTAGTAAAAAAAATCATCTGTGAAAACATTTCCTCTTCATCGATAAACATTTATTAGCAACATATAAACATTAAAAGCTCGTTGTCATCACATAATCTTTAGTTTTACGGTTAAAAATAAATTGCATCAGCCGTTGAGAAAGGACCCCGCTGCCTCATAATGGAAAGCCTTGGATGACGTCTTTTATCATTTATCAACGAAATTAAACATCTAACAAACATCACCTTCTTAACATATATTATTTCCTAGCATCATATTAAAAAAGAAATAAGTTTTAATCTAATAATTTAGTGTAGGAGACGACTAACGGCTGTTTTTTTATCGATGTTTTTCTGGCATTAGCCGCGGCCGCCTCCTTCATTCTCTTTTCAGTCAAGATGGCGGGCGACGAGTCTGGCACAACGCTTGGTCAGCCTCATCTGTCCAAACAAGACCTTAATTCTCTGGTGAGTGTCCGTTTTACTCATTATTTTAGCTTTCTAATGTAATGTCGGTGGTTGTCACTCCTTCATCAGTGGAGGCATCTCTATGAAGAGGGCTTAGAAATTTAAGCAAAGCACCTTGAGGGAGAAAGAAAAGGTATAGTGAGAGTTAGCATTACCATATTTTTTCAGATTTTGCTATTTACAAGGAATCCAGCTGCATTCACAACTACCAATGTTTAAAAACACCCCAAGCTAATGTTTATGTTTAATACATGGACTTACTACAACTTGCAGCTGAACATACATAGCAGATTTAAGCAATCTGCTATTTAAGAATCAAACAGACGCACCTGATGCTTTAAAGACAGTGAACAGCTGGCGCTAACTTGCACTCAGTGCATTTACATGCACAGTTTAAGTTAAACTGTTTAAAGTGAATTCATAAACGAGCTATCCTCCTCCCCAACATTCTATCCCAAAAGAGTTAGATCGGTGGAATAAATGACTGGGACCACAGCCAACATCTACCCTATAGGTAGTGCTAGCTAGCTAATTATTTTTGTATCTCCCTTTGACAGGAAAATGCTTAAGTTAATTTCAGTTGCCATAGCTAACGTTATAATTACGCAGTAGGCCAAACACACAATGTTGTAACATTATGTTAGCTAATGTGAGCTAGTGTCGTTTTTTTCGAGTGTCATACTAGCACTGACTGCGAGGCAGGTAACTAACATAAACAGGGATCATCCCTATGTTCCCCGGGTCCTATGTTCCCCGCTTTGTATGTGACCGGGGAACATAGGGATGATCCCGTCTACAGTTAGCCAGTTAGCTGAGTTAGCCGCCAAGTTAGCAGCCGAGTTAGCAGATGAGCTAGCCGCCGAGTTAGCCGCCGAGCTAGCAGCAGAGTTAGCCACTGAGCTAGCAACTAGGAACTAGCAACATAGGACCCGGGGCACATAGATACGGTGCATTTTGTTGCTAGCCTACCTGCTGCTAAATTACACCATTTGAACAAGACATAAAGTCCAAGTCATCTAATTTATCAAATGTAAATGATCACTGTCTTTTTTTTTCCTCCTCTTCCTTTTTCTGCTTTCTCTTCTGGCTTCCAGAGACATTTTCATGTTTACTAATTTTGCCAACTGTCTAGAATCGCAACCCTGCTGTGGGGGGGGGCCTACTGTGGGGGCCCCCTTGAGGGGGATTCCGATAACAGTGGCTGCACTTTCCTGCATTGACCATCACAGCATTTAAAGGGACGCGCACACAGTTTGTCGTTGCATTCAATTCATAACCAGTCGTTGTCTGGGGGCCCCCGGCCAGCTCGGGGCCCAAGGCTTTGCCTGTCCTGTTGCGACGGGCCTGTTTCCTCCGACACATACGGTGCACAAAAACATATAGACAGTTTACTCTCATAAAACATGCAGAGTGTGTGTTCGTGTGCTGTGAGCCAGTAAAACACAACACAGCCGATCAGGCACGTGCACACATAGGTCCCTAGGGGTGCTTGAGCCCCTGCCCTTTTTGCCTTGTATTAAAAAGTGCCCTCTGTGTGTGTGTGTGTTTTGTTTGTTTTAAAAAATTCCTGTTAGGGGTGTTATTTTCTTGTTATACGGGGTTGTTGTTGTGTGTTGAGCCTGCTGCTTCTCTGTCCGTTGCAGAAAGAGAGAGAAAGAAAGAGACAGAGAGAGGGGGGGGGGGGGGGGGGGGCGAGTGAGTGAGAGGGAGAGAAGCCGCTGCCCCATGTGTAGATCATAGACTGTGGTGTAGATCAGTCATATTGAGCTGTTACGGATGCCGTAGTTTCAGGATGTAATCTTGTAGGGCCTATCCTGCACATGTGCGTTACCTGGCATTCAAGTCATCACACACAGATGTATGATGGTACAGTCTGTAATGTTTGCATCCTCTGCACTGTGGTTATTAAACCAAGTTTGAAGCTACACTACAAGTCTTATTTCGAAGCACATCTTTCCACACCATGGATAACTGAGACGTGACAGTGGAGCAACTTGAACCTGAGTTATGGTCTAACTAGTCTCCGTCCACTTATTCAACGTGCTTAAATATGTTTAATATTTCAATAAAACACTCTATTTTAGTCAATGTGTCAGCTTCTATTTTTGCCAGATGTCAAATCAGCACAGAGCAGATCGTGCGGGACAGGAAATCGTACAAAATAAAACACTGGGTTAATTTTCAAAATAAAATGCACCGTGTTTACGGCGGATCATATTTCCCTCACTACAGGTCTGAAGTACAGGTCCGAGGTTTAGATATAAAGTTTATTGTGACTTTGATAATGTGAATGAACTCATGTTGACTATAATTTGTTGACACAAAAGAAAGAGCAAATGCATATCACTTTCACCTACACAGGACACACAGCTAAGTAGTTAGCTTTCTATTAGCGCTTTATTTTTTAATTTTACATTAATTTCCATATTGTGTAAAGGACCGGAAAAAAAACAATTTGGCGTGGCTTTGCTTGCGCACATGCTGCCCTTTTCTGACTTTGAGCCCCTGCCCCTCTATAATCGTGCACATCCCTGCTTCTGTGATATAAAGAGAGGAAAGACAACAGAGAGATATTAATTCCTTTGTGTGTGTAACTTCCTGTTTTCTCCATTATTACCTTCTATTAGAAGAAAGTTATACAGGTAGGAACCTTTGTATTATGTGCTTTACCTTGAAATGATAATAATGATTTGATCTGAAAGAAATTGAAAAGGCTAAATAATTATCATTTTACCATTGATGTTCTTTCATTATGACACAGTAGATATACATAATTTGAGGGAAATACATATAACAATGTTTACTGTGTTTCAACATATTTATTTTTTCATTAGTTTTCATTTAGATATTTTAAATCTTCTGTACAGTACTTCAGGAGCCTGGTGAACCTTTAAAACAGAATGAAGGGGCGGTGTTTAGCTCAGTAGGTAGAGCACATGCCCCATGTGTTGAGGCTACAGTCCTCACTGCAAGTGACCCTGATTCGAATCAGGCCTATCCTGCGTGTCATTCCCCCCTCTCTCCTCCAGTTTCTTGTCTCTCTACTTATCTGTCGTTTAAAAAGGCAAAAAAGCCCTAAAAAATATACTTAAACTGAGTGAAGACATGATCATTGTTTACTTCTACACATAAATCTCTCTGGCTTCACTTCCAACCTCTATTATTGTCCCATAGGTAAAGCACATAATACAAAGGTTCCTACCTATATAACTTTATTCTGTTGCTATACTACAGTAATAGAAGGTAATAATGGAGAAAAACAGGAAGTTACACACACACCCTGTTTCCTTTCCTCTCTTTATATCACTGAAGTTCATTCTGACTCTTCTCTCGTCTTCAGTCTTCAGGGAGGAAACTGATTGAGACTTTTGTTAACACTCACCCATCAGTCTTTATCCTGCTGCTCAATCGTCTCCAAATGGCGTCTGAACTGACTGACCACTGCTCTGTCACCTACAATAAATCACATGTGTGAAGTGTGTGTGTGTGTGTGTGATGGTCATCCTATGCTTATGTGCATCCTAACAATTCTTTGATAATTACAGTTATTCTGCTAATGAGTCACATGTTTTTTCTTGACCTTGTATAACCCTGTAGAGTATGCAGGAGTGTTATCAGAAGATAAATGGTGGTCCACCCTAGATTTTAGTTCCAGCTGAAAGAGCATCAGAACCAACTGTGGAACAATTGAACTTCAAGGTTTTATTATAATAAGGGTTAAATGTTCTAGTACATTCTGTGTCATGACTATAAATCTAAGGGCTCAGTTTCACTAGTGGTCTCTCTGTCTCATTAGTCTCTGATCATTAAATTACTGGCTGTGTTTTTCCTGACACTGTGTTTATAGTGTGCTGTTGAGTTTCATCTATATGATTTATGTTGGAAGAAACTTAAATGTGTCATGCTCTTTTTTTCATTTCACCTCTTATATGATGCCGTTTTTGTATGATTAATTGTGATTTGTTTCTTTCCTGTAGTTACTAACAAACAAAAACTTATAAATATTAATCAGGGTTCGACTTTGACTTTGACAAATTAACTGGAGCACATCAATGTTTAAGAATTTCAAGTTCAAATCATCTTTGTTTGTATAATTAGGGCAAAGCATTTCTGAGAAGAAGAGAGGAAACTCACACCTCTCACACCTCCACACTGTGCGTGTTGATCTGTGGTTTGTGTTCTCACACACACACACACAGAGGGCACTTTTTAATACAAGGCAAAAAGGGCAGGGGCTCTTATGCATTCACTTATCTTACATTACATATTTTTAATTACTTGACTAGAAATCTGTTTTCACTTTGACATTAAAGTTTTTTTTTTATTCTTTTTGAAAAAAATCTAAATTATATTGACCATGATTCAATTTATAAAAGCAAAAAAGGGTAGTAGAATCCAAGGGGTTGAATACTTTTTATAGGCACGGTATATAAATATGAATCATTTAAACATTAATAGAAACTACCTAGAAGACTGAAAAACAGCATTTATTTTACCTGTCCCCAATTCTAAACTTTTTCTTAGTTATGTTGGGTTCATCATTTATGGAATTGTTTAATACATGAATAAATGGATGTATTTGAGGTTTGGGTCTCCTTTTAATTTGGTAATTTCTGAACACTTTCTTGCCAGGAAAACAAATAAATATACTTTTTCAATGACACATTTGTTTCGCTAAAATAACACTGTCCTGTTGCAAGCCGTCACATCCTTCCTCTTTCGTCTGTGTGCTTAGGTTCTTCATACAGTCTATGTGGTTTAGTCGTATCATAGAAGCAGGACCTCTGACTATGGCAGTGCATACAGGAATGAATCGATGGCTCGTCGTCTTTCTCATTTGCTCGGTCGGCCACGAATCAGGTAAGCATAAAAGACACGAAATATTAGAGGAATTCACTCAATTTTTGTGATAAAGTTGACAGTAAAGTTTATAAAGCTTATCAAAGTCATATATGCGACATTAGGAGGATGAGTAGGAATTCCCCAACAGTAGGCTATAATGCGCTTGCTCTAATATTCTTCTTACTTTGCTGTTTACTGCTTTTCATTTAAATACTATCAATAGTAAAATAATATTAATATCAAAGTAGATGTAAAAGTCCTTTAGGCTATTTATTCATTTTTTGACTTGAGGAGTGAGAGGAAGGCATCATCAGCGCACAACCTACTTACTCAGGGTGGGGCTTTTATTTCTAAGTATGAATGCTGGACACTTTACTGAAGAATAATGTATATCAAAATATACTTGTTATTATTAGTAAATCTAATCAGCAAAAATGAGCAGAAGCAGTGGACAATGCCAGCAAAGCAGGGGCGATTGTACGATCAGAACTTTAGGGGGTTCAGCCCGACAAGTATATATAAAAAAAAAAAAAAGTTCAGTTCAGCACCAACCTTGCCTCCCCCTCTCTTCAAGTCAAGACTAAAAATTCACTATGTAATGAGTATCAGTTTCCTGTCACCGCTCCCCCCTCTTCATTAACTCAAGTCAAATTGTAAAGCAAGAAATGTCTATATTTCATGCTTTCTCAAAAAAGTTCAAACATGCAAGGGG
This sequence comes from Scomber colias, assembly GCA_021039105.1. Taxonomy (NCBI): domain Eukaryota; kingdom Metazoa; phylum Chordata; class Actinopteri; order Scombriformes; family Scombridae; genus Scomber; species Scomber colias. Next base: position 71,271 of record JAJDFG010000600.1, read on the forward strand.
TGAACATTCCTTTTCATTTAATTTAACATGACTCAGAACAAGATCACATAGATAACGGCTTATGGAGCACAAACATAACATATAATTAGAACAGAATACCTGTAACAGCACATGGCATGGCTGAAATACAACAAACAACAAAAGAGTGAGGGGGATTGGGGTGGGGGGATTGGTAGTCCATATTAGACCACATTTGCATTTCACTACACATTCTTCATGTGTGACAAACATGAACAGAACATCCTAAAATAACAGAACATGGGTGGAGGAATTTTGTGGTCTGTCTGTCTTCCTCTTTCTGATATGTGGCATGCTGTGTAAGCAAACAAGTGTTTACACAGACTATTATCATGCAACTTATCATCTCTTAACAACTTTTTAATAATTAAAACAAGCATATAATCTACTTTATATTGGCATTTAGGGTTTTAAAGATATAAATTAAACTAAAAGAAATGTTTGAATGCCTTCACAAGCCATGTTTGAAATGTCACACTACTGGCTGCAAGGTGACAGGAAGCCAGCAAGATGGAACTATGCTTCTGACGTCTGACACTTGTCCCTGCGTGTGTACAAATAAACCAGCCTAAGCTAGTAATAATAAGTAATAAGACACAGTGAAGCATCAACCAATCACATTTCACCATTCCCGTTTGGCAAGCTGTGGTGATGTTATTTAGTTAGCTGATGTTGTGCTAGCTAAGGTTAGCTTTTGTGCATCATAAAGTGAGGACACTGCATGACACAAGGCGTTACAACTGTCCCTGTGTCACCAGTCATGTTTCTCCCTCATGCTATAGAGCTTGACTGCTGACTAGACACATGTTAACCATTTCTATTTTTAGCTTACAATACAGTGAATTCAGTAATAACTGTTTGAATTCTTAGATATTTGATCTCATGACAGTATCCAAAAAATACATCTGATAGAAAAATCTAAATTTTTACCTCAAAAACACACTTTTGTGTGCTGCAGATTTGGCTCCTTTTTTTGAGGGCAAGAAGACAATCTAACTGAGCATGTGCACAGTGAGTGTCATCCCTCTAGCTTGTTTCTGATTGGAGCAATTTGAGGTCTTACAACTGTCCCATGTTACAACTCTACCTGGTCTCCCCTACCCCTAAAAAGGGTCTAAAATCGCCCCTGCAGCAAAGGGTATTTTTATAGGAGATAGGCCTACTATAGAATTTAGAAACTATTAAATTAAATACATTTTTCTTAATGCAGAGCGTCAACTATAAAACATATCTAAGTTGCTTATAAATTGTAAACACAGGCCTGTTACATTATTAGAAGAAGAATTAAACAGAAGGTGAGTCAAGTTATATATAAACCATCTATATGTCCAGAAGCAAGCCATAAGCCATGGTCTCTGTGACTGGTGTAGTCTGTTTGCACCCCCTGCTGGTAGAATGGAAAGAACCATTCAGCTGTAGTTAAGCATTCATGTTCGGTCAGCTTTGTGGTAAACAAATCCTATAAAACTAGCTATTTAAGCTAGCCTACTGTTCACTGCAGTTGTTGTCTGTCCACTTACTGATGTTGTCATAAATATCACATAAACTTGGTTTGTTTTGAATTCTATAAGACACCACTGGAGAAGTTAAGTTCATATTTCTGTATGAATAATTTATCATTATACATCTGAAAAAAGTCAATTTAAGTTTGTTTTTCAATAAATATTCACCTGTTTGGGCCTTGACTTGGACCCATTCTTTATTTTGTCCCGTCTGTGATTGAGTTTGACATCCCTGGCCTGTTCTATTGCATACCATATTCTCTAACATATAGTTGTAGGTATGGTTATAAGCAGATGTAGAGCGTGTAAAACACTTACTGAGTGTTATTTACTGTTGATGACGTGACATAGAACAGAAGGCGAGACAAGGTGAATAAAGTTATATTTAAATAATAAAGTATCATCAGTTAGAAAGTGGACATATGTAGAACACACATTTTCATCACTGTGTCAGAATGAGAGCAAATTATCTAGTGAAAAATCCATGTCCCCAAAACTCAGTGAATATTACACAGTTCAATAATAGCAGACAGGATTACCTGTATGATTTATTATTTAAAACTCTGAAACAAATGTGAATTTAATTCAACTATTGTACTATAACAAGTAAGATCCAAGATGAGAGAAGAGAAGCACCGTATAGAAATGTTACTATAGACGTTTATCCCTCAGTGGTAGTGCTGTGATGTCATCATGATTATAAACACTGCAGCTCTCACTTACTGCTTCTTTTTACAGTGGTAGGGATTTCTCTACCTCAGCAAAAGTACCTGACAGGAGCTGTAGGAGGCTCCATCCCTCTGCCTAACTGTACGAAGTCCTGTTATCTCAAATTTGGGATCAAGATGATTGCCAGGGTGGATAAGCTGCAAATGCAGCCATACAATAATTACGAGAAGAGACTTCAATGGGACAACAGTACTGGATGCTTCACACTGAATGATCTCCAGATGAACGACAGTGGGATATATTATATTCAGCTTGAAGACCCAAAACCTTCTCTTGCTTATAATCTCACTGTCTACGGTAAGTCACAATGCTTCTGCCAGTACTGATACGTGTGTTGTGCTCAGAAATAGATCAACAGAACACATTAATATTTAGTGTACGTGGTGGGATTAAAGCTACCAAGAAGTGCTGTCTTGGCTTGGCTGTTGCACACACATCATAGAATTTAAAAAGATATTTGACAACAATAAATTCAAATACTATACTACTAAAGTAATACTTCTACAAGCAACCTATTGTGTTGTGATTGCTTCAGGTTGTCTGCTTGTTGTGTAATGGGTGGAGGAAGTGGTAGGACCCAATTGCAGTACAGAACCAGTTAGCAGTTTTAAATGATCTTCATTATACAGTTCACAAGGTAACTGAACAGGTATAGGCAGAATGTGTAGGGCAACAGGCAGGGCTCAGGGTCACTGATGACATAGACGGCAGCAGGTAAGATCATGCCAGTAGCACTCAGAGTTGAGGTGTATGACCAGGCAGGAGTCTCCTAACAGGATCGAAGCTGGAGGACACCACACAGCTACAGGCAAACAGGAACAGGCAATACTCAAGGTCAGGGACAGAAGGCTGGTGCGTTCACTGGGAAGAGGAGGTCCAAGTCAAGCAGGGTCGAAACCAGGAAATCAGTCTGTGAATAAGTGCTGGATGGTCGAGCATGAAGCAAATGTCAATGACGATCTAGCAAAGAGTGAGTGGACAACAGGAGTATATACACTGGCATGACTACAGATGAGGTGCAGCTGAGAGTCCAGGTGATTATTGATGAGCTGTAGCTGAGTGCGCAGGTGAACAGAGTTAACTGATGAGGTGGGTGTGGCTGGTTAGCAGGAGTAGAGCAGAGGTGTGGTGAATGAAATTTACCAGCAGCAGCAGAACAGACTGTGACATGTTGTGTGTTTAGAGCTGAGTAAACTGTCAAAAGATGTCTCTGAATAACAATTTATCTGACAAGTTCTGCTATGTAAGACATTGTCATGTACTGTGATGTGTCCGTGGGAACAGCGTTCACATTAATAGAGCTTCAATCTGAATGTCTTTATTAAAATGACTCTAAGATGTCTTTTGTTGTGATTTGGTGCTACATAAATAACATTTGATTAGATTAATATTCATAATATTGCATGATTGCAATAACCCTAACCCTGAAAAGAGGAATCACATATATCCTTCTTTTGTCTCTAACAGCATCTACAGGGACCTCTTCTGGCAACAACACAAACGGCACACGTAAGACTCATTACACACATATTTTAAATAATACTCTTGGATTTCCAAATGTTTTACCATTGCGTATATATTTGTGGTTTGAGGTTCTCATTGCCGTTTTTTATTTGTTTAGCACTCATCATCGGCATCATCATCATCATCGGCATCATCATGCAGCATTATATTATGCTATAACCTTATATTTAATGCTCTAGCCTTCCTATTTTTCTGCACTTGTTTTTATATTTTACATTTTATATATTTTGTATATTGGGGGTGGGGGGAGGGGGGGTAATTGTATGTTTTAATGTTTGGGTTTTATTTTTATTTCTCAAATTGCATGTTTTTATGTTTTTATTTCCATTTCTTATTGTTAAATGCTTGTTTTATATAAAGCACATTGAGTTGCCATTGTGTATGAAATGCTCTATATAAATAAAGCTGCCTTACCTTGAGATGCTACTGCCACTAGAAACACTGAGGTTGGTATTTTGCACAGATAGTGTAGATTTCTACCACCATGATGTATTCTGAGTTATTATGTTAATCCATGAGGGACATGTAATTACCATAGCAACACAAAAACTGGGAAAACAATTGTCAGTGTCTTCAGTCACATTATATTTCAGTTATGGCGCTTTTCCACTACACAGTTCCAGCACGACTTGCCTCGCCTCGGCTCGGTCTACGTTTGCGTTTCTACTAAGGACAGTAGCCTACCAGGTTGTACTTTTTTAGTACCTGCTCTGCTGAGGTTCCAAGCGAGCTGAGCTGACACTAAATGTGACGTCAGCAAACTGCCGGCCGCTGATTGGTCAGAGAGTCACTGGTAGACTCATGAGCCGTTCCACACAAGAATCAAACCCCCGGAAACTGTTACAGACATACGGCTCAATTTTCGGCTCAATTTTCTTGCTTTGTGTGTGACAGAAAGCCACATACAGCAACAAGTACACCACTGCCTCCATGTCCTCCATTGTTTATGTGTTTGTGTCGCGTATAAAACGAAGTCAGAGCAGTATCGCGGAGCCGTGCTATGACGACCCCGCCCACGTTGAGTAGGTACCTTTTTGTAATAGAAAAGGTCGTTCCTGGAACCGAGCCGGGTCGAGTCGAGTCCTGCTGGAACTGTGTAGTAGAAAAGCGTCATTATTGACTCTTTAAGTACTGTAAAGTGATACCATTTGGCCTTGACTGAGGCCTGGCAGCTGACATCACACATCTCATCTAGCATGTTTCATCTTTGGATGGCCCTCTCCTTGCCTTGTTGTTGTTCCTTTAGGGAGAACATTCACCACACTGAGATTTATAAATTGAAGACTAAAGTGTGACGATGTGTACATTGAATATTAAATAGGCTAAAAAGACTTCCTAAAAATAAGATTAACAAGAAGGCAGATATGTTTGGAGAATGCTAAGAAATGACTGAGTGTAATGAACAGTGATACCGTTCTTTTATACAGTTTATGGTTCTAACAGATATTCATCTCGGAATGAAAGCACATCTAATTAAGCCCTGAATACATCTCCAGACATAAGGCATTACGAATTAATTCTGCCTCGATATCTATCAGATTGCAAAGTAACGGACCTCCAAGTCTGACAGCTTGCTTCAGGTAGCAGCAGGTTATGTTTACAGAGTCAGTTACCATGGTTACTTCTCTTCCTGGAACCGATAACATCGCAGGGTTAACATACTCTGAGTTTTGACATAACTGGTAAGATCTGGTCATTGTCTCCCTCTAGTGTTGGTATTCAGCAATTGCTTAGACTCTGTTCCTGCTACCGTGTACAGTATGATATCATGTTCAACTCTAAAAAGAGTGTTTTATTAAATGTGAAAACCAACGAGGATAAGAAGTCAAACTTTCCTTCTTTTGTTCTAGCAGACCAAGTGCTTGGAATTGTGAACAAATTCAGATATCTTGGCCACATAATCAGACATGATTTATGTGATGGTGACACCCAGCGTCAGTGCTGCAAACTCTATGTACAAGAGACAACATGCTTGTATGAAAACTCAATAAGTGTTCCGATGATGTGAAGATAGCTTTGTTTAGGTCATATTGTACTTCATTGTATACTGCACACCTGTGTTGCAGGTACAGTGTGGCAAAAATGAAAAAGCTCCAGGTGGCATATAATGATGCATTTAGGATTTTACTTCGACATCCAAGATGGACAAGTACAAGCCATATGTTTGTAAGCAGTAATGTTCCCACTTTTCATGATGTTCTTAGAAAGTTTATTTACAGTTGTATGTGTCGACTTAGCCAGACAAACAATCAGTGTTGGGGAGTAACGAATTACATGTAACGACGTTACGTAATTTAATTACAAAATGTACATAATTGTAATCCGTTACATTACTGTAAGAATATGTGTAATTAAATTACAGTTGCTTTTGGAAATTTCCATGATTACAATTTTAGTTACATTTGAAAAATCGCCGCAAAAGCTCGGATTTATCAAATAGTTTTTTCATATCAACCTTTCAAAGCCGCAAGTTGGATCTTGTGATTGGCTGTCTCTGGTCATGTGCCAGTCAGGCTCAGCAACAAGTCAGAGGTACAGAAGAATACGTTCTTGTGTGAAAAACACACAGACCTCCCATCTCCCGCATATTGATAGCGGCTCCCTGATGGCCACAAATAAAACACATGTAGTGTATTTTCTGCTACAGATCAATGTATTATGTATTTCTAATATTGTATTTCTAAGCATTTCTAAGCTAAAAGCTCTGTGTCTGTGGAGGCCTATATTATAGTTTATATAACAGTCATAGTCATAAGATGGGGCCTTCTCTGTTTGAACTTGATATGAACTTTCGTTCATAATAGACAGAGGCTGAGGAGGACTGCTGATACCATCCTAATAATGGTACCATTCTATACAATGGTAATTAACATCAGGAGGTATTGGATCATGGGAATATAAACAAGTAATTGATTGTGTCCTGTGTTTATGCTTAGGACGTAAGTATTTGTGGGGCGTAAACTTGATATAAAAGATGGTGTACACTAAGAGACAGGGGAACAGAACGGAACAGAAAGGCTACATTTTTGATCAGGGACACCTCAGCAGCCTCAATTTGATAGAGTTCTGTCTCCACTATTGGCAATAAAGAAAACTAAAAAGAGCGTTGACTTGGTCTTAATTCATTCATTCTTCTTACTCGGAGGGTGATAAAATTCACCACACACATCTCCTGGAATCCGGAGTGAGTAAGCAGAGTGCACACTAGAGAGTGTCTGCGCGTGTGTGTATTTGTGTCTGTAAATGCAGCGCGTGTGAGAGCAAAGCGTCCTTATAGCTCTGTGTTGCATCTTATTAAACCGACACCGATCGCACCCCTCCCCCGGACCGACACCAAGTGTAACACCCCCAGGAATGAAACTCCCTTAAATTAGTTTTTGCAGGTTGGGACGTCTGCAAATACCATTTCATACAGAAAGCAGACAAGGGCCCTAACATTGTAGTACAATGCAAAGAGTGAAGGTAAACAGTAACACTATCAGGTCTTAAAATGTGAAAATGAAAACAGTCAAGAGCATTCATTCATTAAGATAAATTAAGAAAAGTAATCTAAATGTAATCAAATGTAATTAGTTACATTATTTTCAGAAAGTAATTGAAATAGTTACACTACTATTACATTTTCAACAGGGTAACTTGTAATTGTAACCAACTACATTTCCAAAGTAATCTTCCCAACACTGCAAACAATGGAGTTATTATGGCCCTAGCTGTGCCTGCACAAAGTCACACTAAATATTTCTCATACTTTACTTCTTAAACAACAACAGAATATATATAATTAATTGAAATGGATTGAATAAACAAAGAAATAATGACAATAATAGCACTGCTGCTATAAACCGTCAGCTTTACGGTAGCACAAGCAATGCCCCAAATGTCCACAAGAGGAGAGTTTATCACACAACTTGGTTTTATTGGTAAATGTAAAGTTTATTATTCTCATTTCATCAGTTTACTAAGGTTAACAAAGAAAGAGGGAATCATTTCATCAGTACAGCAATCTTTAGTTATTTTACAAACTTTATGTACCAAATTCAAACAAACATTAAAATAAACCTGATTAAATACTGATTATTAAGAATTGAGAGGAAAACCAGAAATTAAATTTATAACTGACAAATCATTTCAAACTAAACAATCAGTTAATTGAAGCTGTTGAATCATTTTACAGTCTGAACTGTTTTTATCTATATACAAGAAATCACATCCATCACTTTATTGATCTGGTCTGATACATGAACAGTTATTGATTCTGCTGTTTATCTAACATCATGTTCACTGTCTGCATTAGTGCTGCTACTTGAGGTTGACGTGAGGTTTGGTTCTCAAAAAGAACACATCTTCCACCACACTGTTTAACTATGTTCTTGAGTTCAGGCTGGCAGGAATGCAAAAACCCTCAAAGCTCATTCCTGCACGCTGCAGATCTTCCCCACGAGTAAACAGGATGATTGTTTGTTCTTTAGCTCTGCTACCAAAAGCTTCTTCAACCTTTCTCAGTATGTCTCTCTCACCATCTGTGAATCTGCTAACATGCATCACAAGTAAGTAAACACAAGGATCTGACTGACAGAGCTGTCTGCACTGTGCCACATGTTGTCTCTTAACTGATGATTTGATTTCATCATCAAAGATGTCTGGAGTATCAATGACACGCACATGTGTACCATTTATCTCAGTTTCTGCCTCCTGACACTCTCTGGTGACCGGCTTTGAACTGAATTTTGACTCAAACTGTCGCCATCTGAGGATTGTGTTTCCACTCGCACTCTTCCCAGTCCCGGAAATTCCCAGCAGAACAAGATTCACTTTGATGAATGATTTCCTGTGTAAAACAAAAAGATTACATTTATACTAGTAATTCACAACTGTTCAGAAACATCTTTAAAACACTGGTCTCACCTTTTAAACTGTTCTTGTTGTCAGTGGAGGACCCTGAGAGAGGGTTTCCCAACTGAATAAAAAAGCCAAATAAGAGTTTAGGTGAGTTGCTATAAAACCTTTATCTGCTCTAAATCTTTATATTAACCTTTACCTTTTTCAAAAAGAGACTGCGGCTTAACTGTCTTCATTAGAGTCTGTGGTTGTTCAGCAGGCCTATAAAACAGAGGCAGAATCATATTAACTGAACAGGAAGCTTTTTGTAATCTTTGTTGAAATATTATTATATAATATATTGTTACTAATAACAACAACAACAATTTGTACACTAGGTTATTTATGATGCTAAAACTATATAAACTCTTTCAAATCTTTAATTTTTCATCCTTTTTACCTTTTCTTGTTTTTCTCAGCCAGTTTTCTCAGTTTGTTGAATAAACTCTCCATGGTGTAGAACATGAATGGGTAAGATTCTTCAGGTTCACATCCTAATGGCAGCACAACTATGAACTCCTCTGTGGGTTTTCCAGTTATCTCGTGCAGATGTTCTATCTGCGGCCACACATGTTCTGTTGTAAACCCATCCTCTACCACCAACAAACACATGTCAGGGTGTCGTTGTGAAAAGAATAACCATCTTATTCCCTCACTTGCTTCATACATGTTTGGGGTAAATGTGACCTCATATGTATCATTAGCATATGTCTCAGTTATCACACCAGTGCGTCTGTGTGCATATACATTTTTCCCCATGATGACAGATATTAGATTTTTCTTCAAATGGTCTTCCGTCCCCAGTAAAACAATTGCAAACTTCCTTTCTATGAGAAAAAAAGAAACATAATATAATTTATATCACACACATACAATTTAAAATATATTGAGATAAAGTTTATAATAATTATTCACAACTGTTCAGACACATCTTTAAAACATTGGTCTCACCTTTTAAACTCTTCTTGATGTCAGTGGAGGACCCTGTGAGAGATCTGCAAGCTGAATAAAAAGGTCAAATAAGAGTTTAGGTGAGTTGCTATAAAAACCTTTATCTGCTTTAAATCTTTATCTTAACCTTTACCTTTTTCAAAAAGAGACTGTAGCTTATCTGTCTTCATTGGAGTCTGTGGTTGTTCAGCAGGCCTATAAAACAGCAGCAGAATCACATTAACTGAACAGGAAGCTTTTTGTAATCTTAGTTGAAATATTATTATATAAAATATTGTTACTAATAACAACAACGATTTGTACACTTGGTTATTTATGATGCTAAATCTACATAAACTCTTTCAAATATTTCATTTTTCAACCTTTTTACCTTTTCTTGTTTTTTTCAGCCAGTTTTCTCAGTTTGTTGAATAAATCATCCATGGTGCAGATCTTGAATGGGTAAGATACTTTAGGTTTACATCTTAATGGCAGCACAACTGTGAACTCCTTTGTGGGTTTTCCAGTTATCTCGTGCAGCTTTTCTATCTGCTGCCGCACCTCTTGTGTTTTAAACCCATCCTCTACCACCAACAAACACATGTCATGTTGTTCTGAAGACAATAATTTTCTTATGTCTTCACTTGCTTCATACATGTTTGGGGTAAATGTGACCTCATATGTATCATTAGCATGTGTCTCAATTATCACACCACTACTTCTGTGTGCAACTGCATCTTTCCCCAGGATGACAGATATTAGACTTTTCTTCAAATGAGCTGCTGTCCCCAGAACAACAATTGAAATCTTCCTTTCTGTGAGAAAAAAAGAAACATAATAGATTTTATATCACACACATACAATGAAAAAGATTAAGATTACATGTGTAATAATAATTCACAACTGTTCAGACACATCTTGGGGGGAAAAATAGAAAAAAAGGTTTGCTGAATAAATCTTCCATGTTGTAGAAGTTAAATGAGTAGATTTATATCTTATCAGCAGCACAACTATAAACTCCTCTTTGACTTTTCTAGTTATCTTGTGCAGACTTTCTATCTGCTGAAATGCCTCTTGTGTTGAAACCTCCTCCACCAACAAACATGTCAGGGTCTCGTTAGTCAACCAATTATTTTATTACTGCAGTGAGTACATATGAACTCAAATGTTTCATTTTCAGATACTTTAAGTGTAATCTTATTTCCTCTGTTGTAGTGAAGATAAATGTAATATAAATATGAAGATAAATTTGTCAAAGAATCTCCACTTCAGCATAATAATTAAAAACTTCTTTGAAAACAAACACAACAGAATTTTAACCTGTAAAAATCAATCAATCAAAACAGACATATTAGTGTCATATTAGTTACCCCTCAATCATATCTGGCTGAGAGTAGGTGGTAGGTTATTGGCTGAGTAGCTGGAGTGTAGAATAAAGTAGGTTATCTGACTGTGTGCATTTGCTGATAATAAGAGGAAACACGATCATTAACAACAAGGAAAGAAAGCTGACTGTCTGTAGATGTCAGTGTTGTAGTATTTTTGGGCAGAACTGCTTATGACTATGAATGATGATTACCATTTTGTCCAGCAAAGGGTCTGTTGATCCTAGTTCTTGGGAAGAAGTCCCAGTTGTCCTGGGTTGTCCTGTGGTACAGAAGCTTTCGACCTGCTCCCTCTGCCAGTCTGTTCTTATCAGAAATGTTCTTCTGCACTTCATCACGTTGAGGAGGAAGATTCTTCAAGGGTTCGATCTACCAAGAAAAAACAAGAAAATAAGTAACATGTCAAAACTGCACTGAGGGAATGTAATGAAAATATTCACATTACGTTGAGGACCGATGTGAAAACTATTAATGGTCTAAGCAACTGAATTCTCCTGAAGTAAAAATGTAAAAATGTATTGTAATGTAAATATGTGACAGAAGTGGTTTAACAGTAAACAGTGGACACAGATTTCTGAATCAGGTCAGTGACAATCATCAAGGAAGGAAGCAGCCAGAAATAAAAACACATGTCAGTCTGCTTCATCCCAATCAGACCCAAGTGCACTGCAGCTCTGGGATCTGGAACAAAGCTGACTTCCACTCTGAGCTCTTGAAGGTTTGCCTCATTTTTGGCTTTGATCAGGATTTCCTTCACTTTGTCCAGATGTGGAGCTGAAGCTGTGGAGCCCTGCAGCTGCATAGTGACCTCACTCAGGTCTCTGAGCACTGTTGTCTCAGCCTCATCCAGGGCAGCAGAGGACAAACTGGACAGTACCAGGTCTGACCCGATCTCTAAGGCTACATATATTATATGAATTTAAACACATGTAGTAACATGAGCGATCAGTGTGTCTGTGCAACCAACTCTCACGACAGTTCTTAAAATAGCCCCAAAATTGACTCTATTGATTGATGTCCAATCATCAGTTAATTATCCGGTCTTCCCGGGACTTATAAAGTCACAACAGGTGTAAAATCTCCTGGTTAAATGTTGAATAATACAGCATTTCTAAGGTACTATATAATATTTGTGGATTACTGGACATGAATCAACAGATTAAATTTGGGGCTATTTGAAGAACTGTCGTGAGACTTGGTTGCGCAGACACACTGATCACTCATGTTACTGCATGTATTTAAATTCATATTATATAGTTCGGAAAGTAGTGCAGAACTTTGATCTATGAACAGAGGATGAGAACGGCCCGCGAGATGACACAGCTGGATGTCATGAAGGTTATTAAAGCTGCAGAGAGCTTAACTCTCTTTTCCTTTACCTTTTTGATTGGATCTTCAAGTTTTGTCTCTGCTAACGGCACCACCATGACAGGACCCTCCAAGATGATAAAATTTACACCTCCTTGGATTTGAACTTTTGGGCAATGTGCACACATTTCTCGACTGAACTCATCTACCACACCCGGAAACTTCCTCCACAAAACCTTTTCTTGGTCTGTAAAACACAACAAAGTCAAAAGTCTTCAAACTGCAAAACAATCAAATTTTGTTTGGAAAATGGTTTTCATACGGAAAAATATAACACAAAAGGCTTTAATTAAACAAGAAATATGTCACATGAAAACACTGATGTAATAAGCTCAACAAATAACTAACTCTAACCCTTATATTAGATCAGGATATATCCTTCAACTCCCACATAAAACAAATGTCAAAGACTGCCTTTTCTCACCAACATAACATTGCAAAAAGCTGGCACATCCTGTCTGAAAATTACGCAGAAGCACTCGTTCATGCATATGTTAATTCTTGTTACTTTCCTTTTTGATACAGCTTATAGTTAGGACCGGTGAGATTCACATTGGACCAGCCACAAGTTATGCTGCTATAGGCCTAGACTGCTTGGGGCCTCATATACTGTATGTCATATCATATTTCTATTATTATTATACTTTATTGTTATTAGTGTTATTGTCATGCATCTCTCTCTCTATCTCTCTTATCTTCTCTCTTTCTCCCTTGACAACTGGTTAAGGTAGCTGGCCAACCACCTAGACACCTTTTCTGTTCAAGGTTTGTAACCATTAAAGTAGAAAGAGTTCTTGTTCATGGGGAAATGTTGGATCTCTGTACATTAAAGAGTACAATCTAGACCTGCTCTATATGAACAGTGTCATGAAATGTGTCTGAATTCAACAAACAGTAAAATGTTAAGTGTTGGAAATCAACCTGTTTAGACATCTAGAGGATAATTTGTGAGGATGAATCACTCTGTGTAATGATCTGTTTGGACTGTTTCTAAAATTATGAGATATATAAAGACACAGCCTGTTTCTCCTCACAGATCAGCTGTCTGGATGTGATGTCATGTTTGTCTCTTCCTGTGACTGACCTTTTCCTCCTGAGATGATGGTTGGCAACTTCATCACCAGATCATTTCTGCTGATCTTCTTTAAAATAGTCTTGGTGACTTTCACAGCTCCAAATTTATATTTCTGCACCATCAGATCCACCACGTCCTGCCTCTCTGCATTCGACAGCCGGCTCTCTTTGATGGGGGGGATGTCACCCAACGTTTCATGCTTCAGGAACCACTTGAACCTCTCAAATTGATCAGGTTTTAAATCATCCAGAATGTTGAGGAGGTCAAGGGCCGACATCTTGGCTCCCTGTTAAAATCAGAGAACATTGATAAGAGAACTGTTGTGTTGTGTCTGCCAATAAAAACTCATTCTGGGTTTCTACTGGATCTGACTGATTTGACCTACAGCCAAGCTGTTTAGTTGAAGTGAACAGTCAGAGAGACTCAAAAAGATCTTCAGTAAAACGTCACCACAAGTCTACTCAAATGTTGAGGATAACACAATATCCTTCTACAAGCTAATACTGAAACCACCTTAAAACCTTCATCATTTCAGGTGATATTGTACTTTTAATGTATTTTCACAAACAAATATTTAAACACCAAATAACAAAAACAACAAAAAATGTACACTATGAATATGGGATCATGCACCAATAAGACTGAACAGTATTTGAATCAACATGTGATGACAGTAGTCTGGTTCATGTTGCCAATCAACTCTGGTCAAACTACACCAACACAGTCCTGGAAGAGTTTCACCCTGAGAAAGTTTTTTTCCACCAGACTTACACCAGGTTTTTAGTGACTTTATGAATTCAGAGACAAAATTAACAACATACACTGTAGAAGCAAACACTAACAGTCTCCATGCAGTGAACTCTACTATAAATAACTTTTCAATGATGATCAATTAAGTCAATTAAGTAAAAGCAACAGTGTAAAATACTCCAGTACAGGTGATACTGCATACCAAATCTTACTAAAGTACAAAAATATTATGTCAGTTATATATTATATTATAGTTGATACATAAGAGTGTAACTGATTTCATATAAATCTATTTTTTAAATGATCATATGATGCAATTTTGTCTAATCTTCAGTCAGTAATGACTCCTTCTTCTAGACACATTTACTACAGTACAGAGTAAAATATTCATCTAAGAAATATGCTGGAGTAGAAATGTAAAGTAGGAGAAAACTGGTTGCTAAAAATCCCTAAGCACAGAAAAATAACTGTAACTATTGAGTTAATCACCTCCAGTTTAATAAGTATATATATGATTTTCATTCAGTCACAGAGGGAAGAGTTTCCTTTAAACTAAATGAAACACATAAACCATCTCTTTGTCATCATGGCATCTCATTCTGCAACATATCCAAAACTGTGTGTTTTGAACTCTTAAGTTATTATTTCCTGCTCACACAGGTAGACACATTTTAATTACTGTCTGACTTCAGATGTGAACATTTTCAAAAACACGCTGGACTCACTCATATGTATTCCCGTCTTATCTTCGGTCCATCAGTGCAGCAGCTCACTCAGTTTGTGACAATATCTGAAAAAAAAAAAAATATATATTATTATTATTCAGTGTGTTGACCTGCTTCAACTAGACCTTCATCAACTATTACTGAACAACTCGGATTCTCCTTCATCAGTCTCTGTTACAGTATGAACAGTCTGAGTTTAAACTCTGCTAATCAACCCTGTGTGTCTGCAGACTGCCGTTTCCTCACAACTGATAAAAGATGATAGTGAATGTTTCCTTTATAAAAGTACACAGTCAGACTGATCTGATGGTAGTTCCAGATAAATCAGAGTTAACAGTGTCTATCATGGTCTGACCTTTTTTTATTATTATTTATTATAACAGTGGAGAGACGACAGGAACGAAGGCTGCTGCTGACTTGTGATTATGCAGTCATGATGCATCTTAACCTGTGTACTACTGCAGAGCACCATGGTTTGTTATTTACTGTTAATCCATCATTTACAGAAGAGTTAGAAGCAGCTAATGTTCAAGTCTAAAACTCTTACTGACATCTCTTCACTGCAGAACTTAGTTGTGTAGTTATAACTGGTCCTGGATCTCAATGCTGCGTTTGACACTGTGGATCACAGTATACTGTTGAATAGGTTGGAAACTTGGGCAGGACTCAGCGGAACAGTCCTAGACTGGTTCAGGTCCTACTTGGAAGAGCTACTTGGACCCCTTCTGTTCAGTCTATATATGCTGCCTTTGGGTCAAATTCTGCAGAACTCTAATGTAGACTATCACAGTTATGCAGATGACACACAGATATACCTAGCACTGTCCCCAGATGACTACAGTCCAATACAGTCATTGTGTCACTGTTTAGAGCAAGTAACTAACTGGATGAACCAAAATTTCCTTCAATTAAATCAGGACAAAACTGAGGTCATTGTTTTTGGAAATAAAGAGAAGAGGATTGCTGTCAGTAAACATCTCGAGTCACTCTCTCTAAAAACTACGGACCAATTACGAAACCTTGCCGTGTTGATAGACTCAGATTTCTAATAGTTGTATGTTTTAATGTTTCCATGTGTTTACTATTATTGGGTTTTATTTTTATTTCCCAAATTGCATGTTTATGTTTTTTTTAAATTTCCAATTCTTACTGTTAAATGTTTGTTTTATGTAAAGCACATTGAGTTGACGTGTATGAAATGCGCTATATAAATAAAACTGCCTTGCCTATAAGTGTAGCATTAATACTTGTAGCACTAACAGTGATCTAATGGTAACAGTAACAGTAACAGTAACAGTAAAAGTAAACCATTAACTCTGACTGTGAACTCAGAACTCAAGATTCAAGAAAAACACGTCTATAAAAGTGTAACAGGAAGTTCTCTTCGACTTACTTTAAACATTATTTAAACTCTGTCACTACAATAAACTTTGTAATGTGTATTACCTTTTAGGAAGGTATTAACATTGTTAATACTTGTCATAACTGTCAAAATTATATAAAACATATTAAAAGAACAATCATTGAGCTTTTTTAGTTTAGTTTAGCTTTCATAGTATCTCCCTATTATTGATAAAGAATAGGTGTAAACATTATTTTTACAACAGATAGCACTTGTATAGTTTCAGAAAGTAGCAGAAATGGTCAGAAAAAGTTTTGAATTGGATTCACTGATTTTTCTTTTCCTACCATGTGAACCCAGAGAGCTCTGTACAACTGACAATCTATGTGGATATTTTTTCTCTTTTAATCCAAATTAGTTTCCTTTCACTATAACAATGAAATTACTAATAAATATGCAGTATGAAAAAAGTTATGGTCAAACTTACTCAGAGTCATGATCCTCAGATCCATTGGAGTAAAGTACAGGAGACGATCTGTGTGGAGTTGCTGATCTCCACCTGTTTTACACATTTACAATGTGAATAGGGTGTGTCAGCTGTAAAAGCAAAACAAAGGTCTTATATGTTCAACTGTGCTGAGAAAAGATGGTTCAGATCTTTCTACAAGTAAATTGTTTTATTCTTATCTATTGTATCTTGATGGCAGCGCCTTACATGATGATGCCAGAAAACACTGATTTATCCTGTTTTATGAGTTTAAACGATCCACTTTGATACAGTGGTAGATTATTAACTGCGTCTTTTAACTGATGAATTGGTTTTAACGATCAGGTGTCTGAATTTTAAACTCAAAGAAACTTTCTGAAGGGAGAACTACGATGGCTGTGAAGTGCAAAACAACATTACAACATGTGAAACACCTTTACAAAGCTACATTAGAAAAACACTTTCACCAAGGACAAAACCAATTTACATTTTAGAAAACAAATTAACTAGACAGGAAGCACTTTTACAAACGACACAATCTTTACAGAAAGGGAAAGTACCAAATATCAGACATGATGTGGAAATGATAAAGTGAGCAGATAGTCCAGTATAATTCCTCAGCTGCTAAATAAACTATAGACATATATACACATATATAATAAACTAGCTGCTGCTCTCATGCTATATACAACAGTGAACAGCGTTTTCTTCTTTCGACGCTTTCACAACTCGTTTCTTAGCAAAGTTTCTCTGTTCAACAATTACACAAAAGAAATACATAGATGATTGATCTGTGACATCTGATGTTAATAGACTGGTCTTGATATATTATAATTCTAAAAATTAGAGTGTATTTAAGTGTACATGTACAAATATTTACTTAATTTAAAAATAAAAAAGTGAATGTTAAAATCACAGAATGCTGCTTTGTCTATAAATATTTACAATGCTGTTACATTTACCTGATTGTTAGTCCTTCATATCCCAAATAACTAGGAACCCCATCTCATGCCAGATGTTTGAATTGTTGTTTCATGTTGTTCTGAAAACTAGAAAAAAATCACATTTACACATTAATAAGAAGAAAACCTGATTAATTTAGGAAATGATGGACATTACTGTGAATGAGTTGTGTCAAAGTATTTTTATGTGTATGAGTAATTTAATTATTTTGATTTAGTTATTCTTATGGTTTGTTATTTTACATTATAAATGGATTGTTGTAACCTGTTTGGGAATGAGGGATGAGCTCAGAGGGTAGAAATATTCTGTTTACAATATTGAGTTGTTTATTCTTTTGAATTTTTGTGGTGTTTGTATGCTTGGAAATCTTGTTTGTATATAACCTAGAATTCAATATAAAAAATAAGTATATTATATTATAAAAAGAGTTAATTGCAAAACGGGATAGGCCTAAAGTAAAAACAATGTTACATGTTATTAAGAATAATTCACATACCTTAACACCAACAATAATAAACTATGTTCTGTTGTATAAAGATAAAGATAAATACTGAAAACTGTCATCATGAAGCTCAGTGGATCAGAAACAGCAGCTGGATTGTGTTTCTCACAATGAAGATAAGAAATCACCTAATGTTGCACCTAATGGTCTCACTAACGCCAACTTGTGGTGAGAACGGGAAAAAACACTTATCAGGAAGTTCGTTTTGGCTTTAAACATTATTTAAACTCAATAATTCAATTTAAATTCAATAGTTCTTCATGAACAATACGCTAGCACGTTTTAATGCTGCTGTGTAACTTAGCTAGCAGCTCGTCTTCTTCTGTGAGACACTGCGTAACACACGAGAACAACAATGTTGCAGCGCCCTCTACTGGTGACCCCAACTACACACAACACATCACAAATATTATTTAAACTCTGTCAGCACAATAAACATTATAATATATTATATTTCCTTTTTAGGAAGGTATTACCAGTGTTAGTAATTCTAGTTAGTCTCGTAAATCAAACCATAGCACAGAAAACAAAGTGAAGAGGTTTGAGGTGTTCCAGTTTTGTCCAGCAGGGGGCAGCACACACCTGCCGAGACTAACAGAGGACAGACTTTAGTTTTCATGAGGAGATCACGTAATAATTTCTTTTTTTTCTTTTTTCTTTTTATACAGTCTATGGTTATAACATAAAACTTTTCACGTTATAACGTGATACTGATCCGTTTTGTTTCTGGTGTGGCAGCAATACGCTTCCGTACCTGCCTGCATTTATTTATTTATATTTATCTTAGAAGTGTTTTTACGTTTTTCAATGATTTATATTCTGATCTTGAGCCACAGGTTAAGTGATTGCATTCATTTGCATTTTGTGTTGTCGTGTTATGTCGTGACTTGAGTTACAGGTTTAGCCTCAGTTAAAGGCTTGCATTAAGGACTGCACTTTTTTAAATTATTTTTTATTTAGAAAGAATTCGGTTATTTTTTATTATTATTTTAAATACATATTTATGTAATATGTCATAATATGTTCCAACATGTTCTATATATGTTTAAAAATAAAAGGCTGTTCAATGGAAATGTCTCTTCTTTTTTTTTCTTTTTTTAAATACAGACATTTCAAAATATCACATTTTATAGCTGTAATCATAATACTGTGAAACATTGATATTTTTACCTAAGGTTATCAGACTGTCAGAATCTCATACCGGTCCATGCCTAGTGTAGAATGATCAAACTACATCTGAAAAGAGGAATCACATATATCCTTCTTTTGTCTCTAACAGCATCTACAGGAACCTCTTCTGGCAACAACACAAACGGCACACGTAAGACTCATTACACACATATTTTAAATAATACTCTTGGATTTCCAAATGTTTTACCATTGCATATATATTTGTGTTTTGAGGTTCTCATTGCTGTTTTTTTATTTGTTTAGCACTCATCATCATCATCAGCATCATCATGCTGTGATGTGCCACCAGCTCTGTTAAGTACTGTAAAGTGATACCATTTGGCTTTGATTGAAGCCGGGCAGCTGACATCACACATCTCATCTAGCATGTTTCATCTTTGGATGGCCCTCTCCTTGTCTTGTTATTGTTCCTTTAGGGAGAACATTCACCACACTGTTGTAGTAGACATACAGCCGAACATCATCTGATCAGAGTCAACTTTGATCCTGAGATTTATAAATTGGACCAGGTTTGATATAGAGACTGACACTGCCTCTCTTTTGGACAAATAAAAACTCATTAATATTCCATACCCCACATTACCATCTACCAATTTAGGCTATAATATGTAGTAACATCACAGGACCTGCACTCCGCCGACTTGGGCCTCCTGTCCATCCTCCGCACCAGAAGGCAAACCTTGGAGCGCAGGGCCTTCAGTGTGGTAGCTCCTACACTGTGGAACTCACTCCCTCCTAACATTCGCCAAGCACCAACTCTGGACTCTTTTAAATTTCTGTTGAAAAGGCATTTGTTCCTGCAGGCTTTTGCCGGCTAAAAGTGTGTTTTTGTCTGTGTTTCTTGTTATTGTGAAGCGACCTTGGGTTTCATGAAAGGCGCTATACAAAGTAAAGTCATTATTATAATTATTATTATTAACTGTATGATGGTGTGGTTATTAGACCAGATGAGGTGTGTTATACGTAATGGTAATTTCAACTCCTTTGTGAAATACCCAACCTCCCACCATCTCACAAAGATATCAGACTTTTAAATTCCTTTGCATTTCTACTACCTGAGACACCATTCAAACTCTTGCGTATTTTAAATGATGTTGTCTAGACCTCTTAATTTCACACTTCAGGGGGTCGGTACCGATACCTGCGAAAGACAAAAGAATGTGAAAGCACACCTTAGGTAAGAGGCCGATCCCACAGCAGACAAAGGACGTTAAACACACCCCAGAGGTGGGCCTTTCCCTCAGGTATAAATTTTCAAGTTTCCCCATGCTCGAGGCTTTCTTCATTTTGAAACCGCTCGCTTGTTGATTGACCTTTTCTTTGCAAAGAAAATAAAATCTTGTCGGCCGACGGAAGTTTCTATTTCATTCTTCATCAAGAGCACAACATTTCCACAACATATACTATAGAGAAATTATCACTGAACAAAGCATGTGGCCTTGATCAAATAGAGGCAGAGCATCTAAAATATGCTAGCAGCAGAGTCTCATTGTTGATTGTTTTATGTTTTACTGGATTATTAATGCATGGAGTATTACCAGACTCTATGCTTGCTGTAGTATTAGTACCTAGACAAAACTGGAAAGATATCTAGCCTAGAAAACTATAGACCTATTGCTCTGGCAAGTGTGTTGGAACTAATTATTTTGGATAGACTCCAACAATATATAAACTCCACTGACAAAACCAGTTTGCTTTTAAAAGTAAGCACGGCACAGATTTTTGTATTTATGCGCTGGAAGAGATGGTTAGTATGTATAGCAGAAAGTGTACCTCACTTTGATTTTATTCATAGTTGACGTAGGCTATTAAAGTAAATATTAATTTTAGAGGCTGTTTCAACATGTAATTTAAACCCCCAACAGAAAGCTGTTTAACACATATGTCCTCTCAGCTAATATCCTGCTTAGTAGATTAACATTTTACACTATTTTACTTATTATACATATTGGAGTCATTGATTTTAAGACTAAAGTGTGACGATGTGTACATGAATATTAAATAAAAAGACTTCCTAAAAATAAGATTAACAAGAAGGCATATATATGGCTGGAGAATGCTAAGAAATGACTGAGTGTAATGAACAGTGATACCGTTCTTTTATACAGTCTATGGTTCTAACAGATATTCATCTCGGAATGAAAGCACATCTAATTGAGCCCTGAATACATCTCCAGACATAAGGCATTACGAATTAATTCAGCCTCGATATCTATCAGATTGCGAAGTAACGGACCATCCATTTCTGGCAGCTTGCGTCAGGTAGGAGGAGGTACGAGCTCAGAGTTTAAAATCTGGCCAGCGAGCAGGTTATGGTCACAGAGTCCGTTACCGTGGTGACAAACTCAGAGCTTCAGTTACTTGTCTTTCCGGAAGCGATAACAAGAGTTTCCCTCATCGCAGGGTTAACTTCCTCTGAGTTTTGACATAACTGGTAAGTGCTGACCATTATGTCTATGGTGCTGACGATCTGGTCATTGTCTCCCTCTAGTGTTGGTATGCAGCAATTGCTTAGACTCTGTTCCTGCTACCGTGTACAGTATGATATCATGTTTAACTCTAAAAAGAGTGTTTTACTAAATGTGAAAACCAACGAGGATAAGAAGTCAAACTTTCCTTCTTTTGTTCTAGCAGACCAAGTGCTTGGAATTGTGAACAAATTCAGATATCTTGGCCACATAATCAGACATGATTTATGTGATGGTGACACCCAGCATCAGTGCTGCAAACTCTATGTACAAGACAACATGCTTGTACGAAAACTCAATAAGTGTGCTGATGATGTGAAGATAGCTTTGTTTAGGTCATATTGTACTTCATTGTATACTGCACACCTGTGTTGCAGGTACAGTGTGGCAAAAATGAAAAAGCTCCAGGTGATGCATTTATGGACAAGTACAAGCCATATGTTTGTAAGCAGAAATGTTCCCACTTTTCATGATGTTCTTAGAAAGTTTATTTACAGTTGTATGTGTCGACTTAGCCAGACAAAGAATGGAGTTATTATGGCCCTAGCTGTGCCTGCACAAAGTCACACTAAATATTTGTCATACTTTACTTCTTAAACAACAACAGAATATATATAATTAATTGAAATGGTTTGAATAGACAAAGAAATACTGACAATAATAGCACTGCTGCTATAAACCGTCAGCTTTACGGTAGTACAAGCAATGCCTCAAATGGCCACAAGAGGAGAGTTTATCACACAACTTGGTTTTATTATAGTTTAGTTTATTATTCTCATTTCATCAGTTTACTAAGGTTAACAAAGAAAGAGGGAATCATTTCATCAGTACAGCAATCTTTAGTTATTTTACAAACTTTATGTACCAAATTCAAACAAACATTAAAATAAACCTGGTTAAATACTGATTATTAAGAATTGAGAGGAAAACCAGAAATGAAATTTATAACTGACAAATAATTTCAAACTAAACAATCAGTTACTTCAATCTGTTGAATCATTTTACAGTCTGAACTGTTTTTATCTATATACAAGAAATCACATCCATCACTTTATTGATCTGGTCTGATACATGAACAGTTATTGTTTCTGCTGTTTATCTAACATCATGTTCACTGTCTGCATTAGCTCTGTTACTTGATACTGATGTGAGTTTTTGTTCTCAAAAACACATCTTCCACCACACTGTTTAACTATCTTACTGAGTTCAGGCTGGCAGGCCTGCAAAAAATCCTCCAAGCTCATTCGTGAACGCTGCAGATCTTCTCCACGAGTAAACAGGATGATTGTTTGTTCTTTAGCTCTGCGACCAAAAGTTTCTTCAAACTTTTTCAGTATGTCTCTCTCATCATCTGTGAATCTGCTAACATGCATCACAAGTAAGTAAACACAAGGATCTGACTGACAGAGCCGTCTGCACTGTGTTACATGTTGGTTCTTAACTGATAATTTGATTCCATCATCAAACATGTCTGGAGTATCAATGACACGCACACGTGTACCGTTTATCTCAGTTTCTGCTGACTGACATTTTATGGTGATCGGCATGTAACTGGCTTTTGACTCAAACTGTCTCTTTCCAAGGATTGTGTTTCCACTCGCGCTCTTTCCAGACCTGGACATTCCCAGCAGAACAAGGTTCACTTTGATGTCAGAGTGATTTTCTGCATTGGTGTAAAACAAAAAGATAAAGTTTGTAATAATAATTCACAAGTGTTCAGAAACATCTTTAAAACAAAATAGAAAAAAAGGTTTGCTGAATAAATCCTCCATGTTGTAGAAGTTAAATGAGTAGATTTATGTCTTATCAGCAGCACAACTATAAACTCCTCTTTGACTTTTCTAGTTATCTTGTGCAGACTTTCTATCTGCTGAAACGCCTCTTGTGTTGAAACCTCCTCTACCAACAACAAACATGTCATGGTGTCGTTTTTTTATTTCCTCACATGCTGAGTACATATGAACTTATATTTGTCATTTACAGATATTTTAAGTGTAATCTCATTTCCTCTGTTGTAGTGAAGTTAAAAATCTTTCACCAGGATGTTGTCTATCACAGCTTTTTTGTCAAATAATCTCCACTTCAGTATAATAATTAAAAACTTCTTTGAAAACAGACATATTAGTGTCATATTAGTTACCCCTCAATCATATCTGGCTGAGAGTAGGTGGGATTTATTGGCTGAGTAGCTGGAGTGTAGAATAAAGTAGGTTATCTGACTGTGTGCATTTATTGATAAGAGGAAACTGGATCATTAACAACAAAGAGAGAAAGCTGACAGTCTGTAGATGTCAGTATTGTAGTATTTTTGGGCAGAACTGCTTATGACTATGAATGATGATTACCATTTTGTCCAGCAAAGCGTCTGTTTAACTCACTTTCTGTGTAGGAGTCCTGGGTTGTCCTGCAGTCCACACGCTTTCCATCTGCTCCCTTTGCCTGTCTGTTCTTATCAGAAATGTTCTTCTGAACTTCATCACGTTGAGGATGAAGATTCTTGAAGTGTTCGATCTACCAAGAAAAAACAAGAAAATACAGTTTTAACCTGTCAAAACTGCACTGAGGGACACAAACGAAAAATGGACACGATGACTCAGGAAATGAGAATGAAATTGTAAAGAATGTGACTCCCCTAATGGTATTATTCTTTGTTTTATTTGTTTCTTCCATTTTCATTTTCTTTTGTGATGTCCTTTTATTGTTAAAATAAAAATAAAAATAAAAAAAAAGGGAAAAACTAATAAAAATCAAAGTAAAAAAAAAAAAACTGCACTGAGGGAATGTAAGGTTGAGGACAGATGTGAAAACTATTAATGATCTAAGCAACTGAATTCCTGCTGAAGTAAAAATATAAAAATGTATTAGAAAATAGTATTTATGTAAATATGTGACAGAAGTGGTTTAACAGTAAACAGTGGAAAACGCTTCTGAATCAGGTCAGTGACAATCATCAAGGAAGGAAGCAGCCAGAAATAAAAACACATGTCAGGTTTGGTGCTCTCTCTCATAGAGATTGAATAGTGTTGCAATCCAGAGCAGTCTGCTTCATCTCAATCAGACCCAAGATTTTATCAGAATCATCCATCATATCAGGGTTGGGTAAGTTCAGATCCTGGCTCACCTGGTATTCTAGCAGAAGGTCTTTCAGCTTGTTCACATGTTCAGTGTAGCCCACCAGTTGTACTTTTATCACTGCAGCTCTGGGATCTGGAACAAAGCTGACTTCCACTCTGAGCTCTTGAAGGTTTGCCTCATTTTTGGCTTTGATCAGGATTTCCTTCACTTTGTCCAGATGTGGAGATGAAGCTGTGGAGCCCTGCAGCTGCACAGTGACCTCACTCAGGTCTCTGAGCACTGCTGTCTCAGCCTCATCCAGGGCAGCAGAGGACAAACTGGACAGTACCAGGTCTGACCCGACCTCTAAGGCTACAGGACTTCTGAGGCTCTGCTGGAAGCGGGTCTGGTACTTGGAGATGACACCACTGGATATCATGAAGGTTATTAAAGCTGCAGAGAGCTTAACTCTCTTTTCCTTTAACTGTTTGATCAGTTCTTCCAGTTTTGTATCTGCTAACTGCACCTCTTCATCAGGACCCTCCAAGATGACTGAATTTACACCTTGGAGGATTTTAACTTTTGGGTGATGTGCTCGCCTAAACTCGTCTTCTACCAGTTTGAACTGCTTCTCCAGAACCTGCAGTTCTTTACGGGTCAGCGATGTCTTCTCCATAATCTCAATTGTCTCCTTCACAGCCTAAAAAAATGTGTTATAAAAAGCTTTGAAAAATACACTGCTGGTAAATTCTTCAAAACTAGTTTGATGAGACCACCTGTGTATGCGGTCTGTTACCTAAGGTCAATAGTATCCTGTTAGCTCACCTGTGAGTGTTTAGTAGATGACTGATCAGTGGTTTAATGGTCTGAGGCGAATTGGTTTGACTCACGCTCAGATGCTTCCCAGTAGGAAGGGCATTACTGTGTAAAACCTTTTCCTGGTCTGTAAAACACAACAAAGTCCAAAGTCAAAATCCTTCATTTTAGCTCAAACTGCAAAATCATCAATCAGATTTTGTTTGTAAAGCAGTTTTCATACAAACAAAATATAACACAAAAGTCTTCAATAAAACAAGAACTGCAGTCACATAAAAACACTGATATAATTGTCATGGATTCCCTCTGCCAGCCTGGTAACTACACTCAATTGGTTCTAATCATCTGACACCTTGCTCTCCACTCTCCCCGATTACCTCCACCTGTGCCCACTCTGTTAGCCTCGTTAACTCTCCAGCTGCAGTGCATTTGCCAGTAACCATGCTCTGCATTTAAGTTCCTGTGTTTCAGTCATTTCTTGTCAGATTGTCTGCAAGCTCACTCGTGTTACCAGTCTGCTCCTGCTTTCTCTGACTCCTGTATCACATTTTATAGCTGTAATCATAATACTGTGAAACGGTGATATTTTTACCTAAGGTTATCAGACTGTCAGAATCTCATACCGGCCCATGCCTAGTGTAGAATGATCAAACTACATCTGAAAAGAGGAATCACATATATCTTTCTTTTGTCTCTAACAGCATCTACAGGAACCTCTTCTGGCAACAACACAAACAGCACACGTAAGACTCATTACACACATATTTTAAATAATACTCCAAATGTTTTACCATTGCATATATATTTGTGTTTTGAGGTTCTCATTGCTGTTTTTTTTTTTATCTGTTTAGCACTCATCATCATCGGCATCAGCAAAGAAAAAACAAACAGAAAAAAAACCATACCTTGCTACTACGACTGTATCCGAAAAAGAAAGTTAAAAATCAGATTAACATATTTTATAATCTGAGTAGAAACTCTTTGGAAACGATTTGTAACTTCTTTCCAGAAATAAATGGATTCCTGACAGAGAGAGAACGTCACTATCATACTACAAAATATAAAGTGCTTAAAGGGCTAGTTCAGTTTTTCAAGTGTCTTAAAACAACAGTCAGCAGCCCAGGTCTTCTCTCTGTAATGATTCCTCCTGTTCATACTGACCATTAGATCCTTCATAATGTTTATAATGGAAGTGATGGAGGACTAAATCCAGTCCTCCTTCTGCATAAAAATGTACTTAAAAATTGATCTGAAGCTAATATGAAGCTTCAGATCTTTAAACCACGTCCCCCTCTCCCTTCATGTGAAACACCAGACCTGTCAAAGTGTACAGGCCTGGACCGGAGCAGTGGAATCTGTAGGTTTCATCAACAGTGATATCAGGTATAAACTCCTCAAAGCTGTCTTTTAACAACAGAAGGTATTTGACTGAATGCAAGCACACTGTGTGAATGAGGCAAGCTGCCGGTGTGTTTTCTCCTTCAAACCTGGATCCAAGGAAGAGGTTTGGAGGTGGGAATGTGTTGGCAGGGCAGTTCAACTGTAACAAGTCAATCAATTTCCACCAGAGCTTCACTGTCACCTCCTGACTCACTTTCAGATCGATATATACTTTATTGTCCCCGTAAGGAAAGTAGTGGGTTAGCATGTTGGTCTCCAACATGTTGGGAACGTCTGGCGGAGGCCCCCGTAGGTGAGGTCTTCAACTCCCACCTCCGGAGGCACTTCTCCTGCGGTCCTGGGGAGGGTGAGGACATGGAGTCCGGGTGGACCATGTTCAAGACCTCAGTTGTGGAGGCGGCTGCTCATAGGCCTAGTTGCAGCCTGAAGGTCGTCGGTGCCTGTCGGAGCGGCCGTCAAGCCGTGAAGGAGGAGGCCTTTGGATCCTGGTTGACCCAGGGGTCTCTGGAAGCAGCAGGCAGGTACCGGACGACCAGGTGGGCCACGGCTCGGGCAGTTACGGAAGCAATAGCCAGCCACATTTCACTTATTACTAGCCTACTTATCTCTCACATATGTGACTCAATTCATTTATTAAACCAACTTTAGCTCACAGTGAAAAGCACCAAACTGTCTTATAGTTTAACTAGTGGTAATAGGCTATTTGAATTAATTCCCGCCATTTAACCGCAAAACTAATTTTCAGTAACTGCCGACTTTAACGTCTCTGTATGTAACAAACTACGGATTTACTCAAATGTACTAATATTCTTCATTGCCAAGGTTTTGTTGATTGTTGACTTACCTGTACGAAATATGAAGATATACTGTAGTTTAGTCAGTATGCTCTCTGTCCTGTGTTCATTTAACTCATTCCTCACTGAATGATGACACCTTCTGCTCCGCCAGCTTCAGCTGCTGATGCCCAGTGTAGTGTGGTGCATAGACTGCCCCCTGCTGGCGATATTGTGCATAGCAGGAATAAAACACACCCCAGTAAAAGAACTCTAACTGCAAATAATAAAAGGTAAATGATGATGTAATATTATGTTTTTAAGACTTTAGCTTTCAATGAGTCTTTAAAACATTAAGGGGTGCTAATATTTCCCTTTCTTTCCAAACATACAGTACTAAATACACCCCCAAATGATGTTTTTGTTTCCTCTAATCGTCGCCTATTTTTAAGTGATTTATAAAAACAAGTACTACCTCTTATTTTAAGGATGAGTCTGTTGATTTTCTTCATTTTACTTCTTGAAAGTAAATCTCATGTAAAGGGCCAAACCAACCATTAATCAGTCTATTTATTAGTGTATTATGTACAGCCAAAAGTGGATGGTAAAAACATGCACCATGAATAAAACTGAAATGATAACAATCAAATCAAACTGCTTTGAAGTGAATGTGTGCACATATCATCCATAATCCATTTGGTCTCATTCATGTCTGATATGAACATACTTGGTATTGTTTGAGTTGCCAATTTTTTAATTTTTTAAAAACATGTTCAATAAACTAAATTCATTTATTCACATAACTGAGCCAAATGTCAATAGATTTGAGAGATTCAGGGTAAAATCTGATGAGAGGGAGAGGCGGGCACATTATTCTTTATATTGTAGTAAATGTTTATATCAGATTTAATAAATGGAAACATGAAATTATTCCTTTTCCAATTACATATTCCTGCAGAAAAGGTTAATAAAAACTGGTCAATTTGAGCCTAAATGTAATAATGAGGAAAAATTAAACAAATCATGTTATATTTTACATCCATCACTTTATTGATCTGGTCTGATACATTAACAGTTCATGTTTCTGCTCTTTATTTAATATCATGTTCACTGTCTGTATTAGCTTTGTGACTTGAGGTTGACCTGAGGTTTTGTTCTCGAAAGCAACACACCTTCCACCACACTGTTGAACTATGTCCTTGAATTCAGGCTTGCAGACCTGCAAAAAGTCCTTCAAGCTTACTCGTATACGCTGCAGTTCGTCCCAATGGGTAAACAGGACAATTGTTTGTTCTTTAGCTCTGGGACCAAAATCTTCTAACTTTTTCACTATGTTTTTCGCACCATCTGTGGATCTGCAAATATTTATCACAAGTAAGTAAACACAAGGATCTGACTGACAGAGCCGTTTGCACTGTGTCACATGTTGGTTCTGAAATGATGATTTGATTTTATCATCAAACATGTCTGGAGTATCAATGACACGCATACGTGTACCGTTTATCTCAGTTTCTGCTGCCTGACACTCTGTGGTGATCGGCATGTAACTGACTTTTGAATCAAACTTTCTCTTTCCAAGGATTGTGTTTCCAGTCGCACTCTTTCCAGTCGCAGACATTCCCAGCAGAACAAGATTCACTTTGTTGTCAGGGTGATTTCCTGCATTGGTGTAAAACAAAAAGATTAAGTTTGATAACTTACAACTGTTCAGACATATCTTAAACCCTGGTCTCACCTTTTAAACTCGTCTTCTCGTCAGCCAAGAGCTTTTTCTTATGTGTTCCATCTGAATAAAAAAGCCAAATAAGAGTTGATGTGAGTTGCTACAAAAGCTTTTGTCTGGTTAAATTAATTTACCATCACTTCACATACATGTTGCAAATTGAGACTGTGGCTTACCCATCTCCATTTGAGTGTATGATTGATCTGCAGACCTTTAAAAAGAGGCAGAATCATGTTAACTGAGCAGGAAGCTTTTGTGGACCCCATTCATCTTTGGTGCAATATTAAAAACAGCAAAAAATGTAAGGACACTTGTGTTTGGTAGATTAATTCTTTGTTGTAACAATGATTCTTGGCAATAAATCTTATACCGTTGGAATGCCAGTTTATTTCCCTGGAGCCACATTTGTTGGATGAGCAGCAGAGATGAGTATGTGGGTTGCACCCATGAAAATGTTGCCAAATCTTCTCTGCCTTCATTGGTGGAGGCAGTGGGATGGTGTGGGGCCGCATTTCCCTAACTGGATAAACGAGGCTTGTTATCATTGGAGGCAATCAATCAATGCAGAGAGATATCGAGATGAGATTCGGCAATCAGTGGCAATCCCATATCTCCACAGTCTGGGACCGAACTCTATCCAGAGAGCGGGGTTTATCAGAGACTACCTCCAGAATTTGGGAGTGGAGAGGATGGAACGGCTTGCCATCAGTCCTGACCTCAACCCCATTGAACACTTGTGGGATCAGCTTGGACGTGCTGTTCGTACCAGAGTGACCAAGACATAACAACCACGTTGGCTGACTTGCGAGAAATGCTGGTTAAAGAATGAGATGCAATCGCACAGCAGTGTGAGCAGCATGAGGAGGAGCTGCTTGGCTGTTGTGGCTGTGTTTGGTTCCTTCACACACTACTGAGGCTCCTGATTGTTAAATTAATAAATTGTTGCCAGTATTCTTGTTTCTTCAGACTGCAGTCATCCAATCCACCAAACAAGAGTCAATAGCAGAATAAGCTGTCCAACATTGGCAGAGAAGATTTGGCACATTTTTCATGGGCGCAACCCACATACTCAGCTCTGCTGCTCATCCCATAAATGCATGTTCTTTACAAATGTTGCTCCATTTAAAAGGGAAATAAACCGACGTTCTAACGGTATAAGATTTATTACCAAGAAGCATTGTTACAACAAAGAAAAATTAATTTTAAAAAAAAACACAAATGTCCTTACTTTTTGTGCTATGTTTATATTTGTTAATTGTCAACAACAACAGTAACAACATGAATAGTAATTAGAGTCTGGACTAATTCTAAATCATCAACTCATTCAACTCAACTCTAAAATATTTCATTTTTCAATTTTCTTACCTTTTCTTGGTTAATTTGAGAGTTCTGTCTTCAGTCAGTTTGTTGAATAAATCATCCCTGGTGCAGAACTTGAATGGGTAAGATTCTTCAGGTTTATATCGTAATGGCAGCACAACTATGAAATCCTTTGTGGGTTTTCCAGTTATCTCGTGCAGCTTTTCTATCTGATTCCACACCTCTTGTGTTTTAAACCCATCCTCTACCACCAACAAACACATGTCGGGGTCTCGTTGTGAAGAGAATAACCTTCTTATGTTTTCACTTCCTGTGTAGAAGTTTGGGGTAAATGTGACCTCATATGTATCATTTTCATTTTTCTCAATTTTCACATCATTGCTTCTCTGTGCAAAGATATCTCTCCCCAGGATGAGAGATATTAGACTTTTCTTCAAATTAACTTCAGTCCCCAGAACAACAATTGAAATCTTCCTTTCTGCGAGAAAAAAGAAACAATAGAATTTATATCACACACATACAATGAAAAAGATTAAGATAAATTTGTATTAATAATTCAGACACATCTTGAAAATAATGATCTCACCTTTTAAACTCTTCTTGTGTCCAGTTCTTGTGTAATCTTTGCTGTAGCTGCCATCTGAATAAAAAGATCAAATAAGAGTTTATGTGAGTTGCTATGAAAGTTTTTTTTGGTTGAATTAATGAACCTTCATTAAACATACTGATGCTGATAATAAGAAAGATGATGGCTTACCTGTCAACCTCTTTTGAGTGTGTGATTGATCAGCAGACCTTTAAAACAGAAACATAATCATATTAACTGAGCAGGAGGCTTTTTGTAGACTCCATCTTTGGTGCAATAATATTATATTATATTTGTTAATTGTCAACAATAATAGTTTGAGTTTGGTCTAATCCTAAATCTACATCAACTCTTAAAATCTTTAATTTTTAGCTTTTTTTTTTTTTTTTTTACCTTTTCTTGATTATCATGGGGGTTCTATCTTCATCCAGTTCTCTCAGTTTGTTGAATAAATCATCCCAGGTGTAGAACTTGAATGGGTAAGATTCTTTAGGTTTACATCTTAATGGCAGCACAACTATGAAATCATCTGAGGGTTTTCCAGTTATCTCGTGCAGCTCGTCTATCTGCTGCCACACCTCTTGTGTTTTAAACCCATCCTCTACCACCAACAAACACATGTCAGGGTGTCGTTCTGAAGAAAATAATCTTCTTATGTCTTCATTTGCTTCGTATAATTTTGGGGCAAATGTGACCTCATATGTATCACTTTCATATGTCTCAATTATCACATCACTAATTATCTGTGTATATCCATCTCTCCACAGGATGAGAGATATTAGATTTTTCTTCAAATGATCTTCAGTCCCCAGTAAAACAATTGAAATCTTCCTTTCTGTGAGAAAAAAATAAACATAATATAATTCATATCACACACATACAATGAGAAAGATTAAGATAAAGTTTTTAATAATAATTCACAACTGTTCAGACACATCTTGAAAACAAAAAAACAGTTTGCTGAATAAATCCTCCATGGTGTAGAAGTTAAATGACTAGGCTTATGTCCTAACAGCAGCATAACTCTTCTTTGAATTTTCTAGTTGTCTTTCTATCTGCTGCCACACGTCTTGTGGGAGCACTGGGCCTGCCTGATTCATCTGATGATTGGTTTGGGTCAAAAAGTCAGTGTCAAAATGCAGAATTATAGTAAAATAGAGTAATATAGAGTAAATTAGCAAAGAAACAACATGAGACATCCACACTCAGTCATATCTGTAGGTGTGCAACCCCCACCCCTCCCTCAGTAACTGGGAACAATCATATTTGGCTGAGTAGCTAGTTGACTCTCTGACTTATAATAATAGGAAACAGAAGCTTTTCACCTGCTCCCCCCATCTGTATGTTCTCATCAGAGATGTTCTTCTGCACTTCATCGGCTTGTTGAGGATGAAGATTCTTCAAGTGCTCAATCTACCAAGAAAAAAAACAAGAAAATACAGTTTTTCAAAACTTCACTGAGGGAATGTAATGAAAATATTTAAAAATAAATGAATCTCATATTACAGAAAGCACAGATACGAAAAATATTAATGGTCCACACAACTGAATTCTCAATAAGTAAAAATGTATTTGTGTAAATATGTGACAGATGTGGTTTAACAGTAAACAGCTTCTGAAACAGGTCAGTGACAATCATCAAGGAAGAAGGCAGCTAAAAAATAAAGACACATTTCAAATTTGGTGCTCTGTCTCATAAAGAAACAAGATTTAAATTAATTGCAATCCAGAGCAGTCTGCTTCATCTCAATCAGACACAAGATTTTATCAGAATCATCCATCATATCAGAGTTGGGTAAGTTCAGATCCTGGCTCACCTGGTATTCTAGCAGAACGTCTTTCAGCTTGTTCACATGTTCAGTGTAGCCCACCAGTTGTACTTTTATCACTGCAGCTCTGGGATCTGGAACAAAGCTGACTTCCACTCTGAGCTCTTGAAGGTTTGTCTCATTTTTGGCTTTGATCAGGATTTCCTTCACTTTGTCCAGATGTGGGGATGAAGCTGTGGAGCCCTGCAGCTGCACAGTGACCTCACTCAGGTCTCTGAGCACTGCTGTCTCAGCCTCATCCAGGGCAGCAGAGGACAAACTGGACAGTACCAGGTCTGACCCGACCACTAAGGCTACAGGACTTCTGAGGCTCTGCTGGAAGCGGGTCTGGTACTTGGAGATGACACCACTGGATGTCATGAAGGTTATTAAAGCTGCAGAGAGCTTAACTCTCTTTTCCTTTAACTGTTTGATCAGTTCTTCCAGTTTTGTATCTGCTAACTGCACCTCCTTATCAGGACCCTCCAAGATGACTGAATTTACACCTTGGAGGATTTTAACTTTTGGGTGATGTGCTCGCCTAAACTCGTCTTCTACCAGTTTGTACTGCTTCTCCACAACCT
Organism: Scomber colias; assembly: GCA_021039105.1. Classification (NCBI taxonomy): domain Eukaryota; kingdom Metazoa; phylum Chordata; class Actinopteri; order Scombriformes; family Scombridae; genus Scomber; species Scomber colias. The sequence continues at coordinate 105,173 of JAJDFG010000600.1, forward strand.
GCAGTTCTTTACGGGTCAGTGGTCTCTTCTCTCTCTCCTGGTCTGTAAAACACAACAAAATCCAAAGTCAAAAGCCTTCATTAAAGCTCAAACTGCAAAGTAATTAATTATCTTAACATTAATTGTGAATAATCTACATTTAGTTGCATGGAAGTGATTACAGATAACGTTAAAATGAGTTGTTGAGTGTTAAAGTTGACTGGCTGTCAGTGTTTTATCTATTAGCTAAAATGACTCACAGAGCGAGAGTGAAGAGGAATACTCAGAGGAACACTTCTGCTGATCTGTTTTGTTCTTCAAGTCTGACATTTTATGACTTTTCTGAAAGTGACCCAGAATGTAAACAAAATGAAAATAGAAAACAGCCGGTAAAGGCACAAAATTTAATACATTTAATGACATCATAGTTGTATGACTCTCTTCATTACTTATTTATTTATATTTGTCAATAAAGAATCTCAATCTCAAAGGTCCCAATGATTACTCAAGGTGACAACACTACGGTTCAGTCATAGTATGTTGGAAAGTTGTATTTTACTGAATCACAACCAATGAATGAAACAATTTTTTTTTTTGTTTTCTCTGGTGCATGCTGCCTCCCATGTCACCCCCAGCAAGATATCACCCTGGACGGCTGCACATGTCTTCCATATCTAAATCTACCACTGCCCTGCACACCACCCTGATCAGCACACAACAATAATTGACTATGTTATAATTGACTCAATGAAAGGGGGAACTGAAGAAACACTATCATAACTCTTATGAACCTGCAATGAGGAAAAACACCAGAGGTAGGATTAAAATATAAAAATTCAGAAATACCTAATAAAATAAAAAGATAATAAAGAAGTCTTCCTGGTGAAATCAAATTTCTCCCAAATCCCCAATAACCAGTAACAGTTACTATGTACCTATCAGAATTACGTCACTGCCCACCTGATAAGAGGTCATTCATGGTTTCTACAGGTCTACATTGTACGATCATTTAGTCTCAATATGTGTCTGTCCCATTTGAGCCTCTGCAATTTAGGCTTTATCTCCCATCTTCCATTCCATCTATTCTATGTTACTGTAAACTTGCTCATACTAAATCTGGACATAAATGTAGTCAAAAAAAAGTGTCCAAATTCTTTCTGTCTGGACTGTTTCTGAAATTATGAGATATATAAAGACACAGACTGTTTCTCCTCACAGATCAGCTGTCTGGATGTGATGTCATGTTTATCTCTTCCTTTGACTGACCTTCTGCTCCTGAGGTGACGGTTGGCAACTTTTTCACCAGATCACTTCGTCTCATCTTCTTTAAAACACTCTTGGTGACCTCCACAGCTCCAGCAAATTCATAATTCTGCACCATCAGATCCACCACGTCCCGCCTCTCTGCCTTCTTCGACAGCTTGCTCTTTTGGATGGGTGGGATGTCACCCACCTTTTCATCCTTCAGGTACCACTTGAAGTCCTTAAATTCTTCATAATTTATATCTTGCAGAATATGAAGGAGGTCCTTCTTTTCCATCTTGGTTCTCTGTTAAAATCAGAGAACATTGATAAGAGAACAGTTGTGTTTATGTCTGCCAGTAAAAACACAGAATTAGTTTCTACAGGCAGACAGACTGATTTGACAAAAAGCCTAGATGTTTAACTATACAGCCATTAGTGAAAACATCTCACCACAAGTTTACTCAGGAGCTTTCTATCAGATCAAGTTTTATCAGTTGTCATGGAAACATACGTGTTAAAATTTACAAAACCTTCATCACTTCGGCGGATATTGTACTTTTAATGTATTTTCACAAACAAATGTTTAAAAACCAAATAACAAAAACAATGAAAACAAAAAATGTACACTATGAATATGGGATCATGCACCAATAAGACTGAACAGTATTTGAATCAACATGTGATGACAGTAGTCTGGTTCATGTTGTCAATCAACTCTGGTCAAACTACACCAACACAGTCCTGGAAGAGTTTCACCCTGAGAAAGTTTTTTTCCACCAGACTTACAGCAGGTTTTTAGTGACTTTATGAATTCAGAGACAAAATTAACAACACACACTGTAGAAGCAAACACTAACAGTCTCCATGCAGTGAACTCCACTATAAATAACTGATTGATGATGATCACTAAATTTTTTCAACAAGTGAGGAAGAAGTATTTGTGTTTTTACCAAAGTGAAAGCAACAGTGTAAAATACTCCAGTGCAGGTGATACTCTTTCACACAAAATCTTATTGAAGTACAAAAATGTCAGCAAAAGACACTTTAGTATTGGAAGTATTTAAAGTATATATTATATCATAGCTCATACATAAAAGTGTAAGTGATTTATTTGATATAAATCTATTTTCTTTTTAAAATGATAATACAATAAAATCAGTAATGACTTCATCTTCCAGACACATTTAGTGCTGTAGAGTATAATATTCACCAGAGGAACATATGAGAGTAGTCCTGGTCAATTCAAGCAACACTAAATGCAACGAGGAGACATTATGCATATGGGTTCCCAATCCGACCATTTTTTGTGTATTATTTTATCATTATTAAGGCAAAAGAACTCAATGTATGTCCATGGACATTATAATGAATAGGATATAGGCTTAATATTAGTTTGCATCCAGCGTGCTGCGTGGACTTCATTACATCTGCTGCACCGCTGCTACCACAATTATCAAATGGTAAGTTTATTGTCTGTGACTGTGACCCTCATAAAAGTAATATTTTATGAATCTGCATTATATAAACTAACGAAATTCCTTAAAGTATGTCATTTGGTGACTTCTAAGTCATTCAGTTAAACTAAGTCTTACTTTTACTGGAATAAAGAGTTGAATCAGTACGTCTGTTTTTACTAGAGTCTCTTTTACACAAGTAACTGTAGTACTGCATACTACTCAGGCATGACTCAGAAGGACAAGCTTGAACTTTTAAATCATAGTGCGTTGTGTTAATTAATTTGCTGTGTTGTGTTTTACCAGCTCACAGCACGCAAACACACACCTGTGCATGTTTTAAAAGAGTAAACTGTCAGTTGTTCCCTACTGTGCTGAAGCATAAATGTCTCCCCTCCCCTCCCCCCTGCTGACTCACATCACCTCAAACCCAAGTGTACTCAAGCACAGTTGCCTCCGACACATACGTTGTGAAAAAACATATAGATTACTCTTAGTTTACTCTCATAAAACATTTAAAATTTCTTATTTTTGTGAAAAATATTAATCCCTATTGTGCACACGTGCCAGGGAAGTGTACCGTGCTCAAACTAACCTCTTCCAGGTGTACCGTGCTCAAGCTAACCTCTTCCAAGTGTACCTTGCTCAAGCTAACCTCTTCCAAGTGTACCGTACTCAAGCTAACCTCTTCCAAGTGTACCATACTCAAGCTAACCTCTTCCAAGTGTACCATACTCAAGCTAACCTCTTCCAAGTGTACCATGCTCAAGCTAACCTCTTCCAAGTGTACCATACTCAAGCTTACCTCTTCCAAGTGTACCGTGCTCAAGCTAACCTCTTCCAAGTGTACCGTACTCAAGCTAACCTCTTCCAAGTGTACCATACTCAAGCTAACCTCTTCCAAGTGTACCGTGCTCAAGCTAACCTCTTCCAAGTGTACCATACTCAAGCTTACCTCTTCCAAGTGTACCGTGCTCAAGCTAACCTCTTCCAAGTGTACCATACTCAAGCTAACCTCTTCCAAGTGTACCATACTCAAGCTAACCTCTTCCAAGTGTACCATACTCAAGCTAACCTCTTCCAAGTGTACCATACTCAAGCTTACCTCTTCCAAGTGTACCGTGCTCAAGCTAACCTCTTCCAAGTGTACCATACTCAAGCTTACCTCTTCCAAGTGTACCATGCTCAAGCTAACCTCTTCCAAGTGTACCGTGCTCAAGCTAACCTCTTCCAGGTGTACCGTGCTCAAGCTAACCTCTTCCAAGTGTACCGTGCTCAAGCTAACCTCTTCCAAGTGTACCATGCTCAAGCTAACCTCTTCCAGGTGTACAGTGCTCAAGCTAACCTCTTCCAAGTGTACCGTGCTCAAGCTAACCTCTTCCAGGTGTACCGTGCTCAAGCTAACCTCTTCCAAGTGTACCGTGCTCAAGCTAACCTCTTCCAAGTGTATCGTGCTCAAGCAAACCTCTTCCGAGCGTAACGTGCCAGGGAAGTGTACCGTGCTCAAGCAAACCTCTTCCAAGTGTACTGTGCCAGGAAAGTGTACCGTGCTTGCACTTACACTAGCCAAATAATCCGGACTTTAGGGGACAAACATGCTTGGGCACGGTACGATTGCCTAGTGTGAGTGTGCTCTGTCAGTCTCTGTTACAGTATGAACACATAAGTCTAAAGTCTGCTAATCATACCTGTGTGTTTGCAGGTTGCTGTTTCCTCTCTTATAAAAGTCCACAGACAGATTGATCTGATGGCAGTTCCAGTTAAGAGTTAACAGTGTCTGTGACGCCACAACCCGCTTACCCAATCAGCACCGAGTCAACCGCAAGCCCAACCCAGGAATTTGTTTGGGTTAAACGAGTATCTACCTGAGGCAGGTAGGTACTCTTAAAAGTTCAGGGAGATTGTCTTTTTGGAAAGGTTCCTGCTAAGTATTATGAGTAACGTAGTATGCAGTATTACAGTAAAAGTACTGCAGTATTATGAGTGATGTAGTATGCAGTATTACAGTAAAAGTACTGCAGTATTATAGTGATGTAGTATGCAGTATTACAGTAAAAGTACTGCAGTATTATAGTGATGTAGTATGCAGTATTACAGTAAAAGTACTGCAGTATTATAGTGATGTAGTATGCAGTATTACAGTAAAAGTACTGCAGTATTATGAGTAACGTAGTATGCAGTATTACAGTAAAAGTACTGCAGTATTATAGTGATGTAGTATGCAGTATTACAGTAAAAGTACTGCAGTATTATGAGTAACGTAGTATGCAGTATTACAGTAAAAGTACTGCAGTATTATAGTGATGTAGTATGCAGTATTACAGTAAAAGTGCTGCAGTATTATGAGTGATGTAGTATGCAGTGTTACAGTAAAAGTACTGCAGTATTATGAGTGATGTAGTATGCAGTGTTACAGTAAAAGTACTGCAGTATTATGAGTGACGTAGTATGCAGTATTACAGTAAAAGTACTGCAGTATTATGAGTAACGTAGTATGCAGTATTACAGTAGAAGTACTGCAGTATTATAGTGATGTAGTATGCAGTATTACAGTAAAAGTACTGCAGTATTATGAGTGATGTAGTATGCAGTATTACAGTAAAAGTACTGCAGTATTATAGTGATGTAGTATGCAGTATTACAGTAAAAGTACTGCAGTATTATAGTGATGTAGTATGCAGTATTACAGTAAAAGTACTGCAGTATTATAGTGATGTAGTATGCAGTATTACAGTAAAAGTACTGCAGTATTATAGTGATGTAGTATGCAGTATTACAGTAAAAGTACTGCAGTATTATGAGTGATGTAGTATGCAGTGTTACAGTAAAAGTACTGCAGTATTATAGTGATGTAGTATGCAGTATTACAGTAAAAGTACTGCAGTATTATGAGTGATGTAGTATGCAGTATTACAGTAAAAGTACTGCAGTATTATGAGTGATGTAGTATGCAGTATTACAGTAAAAGTAAAAAGTATTGTGAGTGATGTAGTATGCAGTATTACAGTAAAAGTACTGCAGTATTATGAGTGACGTAGTATGCAGTATTACAGTAAAAGTACTGCAGTATTATGAGTGATGTAGTATGCTGTATTACAGTAAAGGTACTGCAGTATTATAGTGATGTAGTATGCAGTATTACAGTAAAAGTAAAAAGTATTATGAGTGATGTAGTATGCAGTATTACAGTAAAAGTACTGCAGTATTATGAGTGATGTAGTATGCAGTATTACAGTAAAAGCACTGCAGTATTATGAGTGATGTAGTATGCAGTATTACAGTAAAGGTACTGCAGTATTATAGTGATGTAGTATGCAGTATTACAGTAAAAGTAAAAAGTATTATGAGTGATGTAGTATGCAGTATTACAGTAAAAGTAAAAAGTATTATGAGTGATGTAGTATGCAGTATTACAGTAAAGGTACTGCAGTATTATAGTGATGTAGTATGCAGTATTACAGTAAAGGTACTGCAGTATTATAGTGATGTAGTATGCAGTATTACAGTAAAAGTAAAAAGTATTATGAGTGATGTAGTATGCAGTATTACAGTAAAAGTACTGCAGTATTATGAGTGATGTAATTTAAGTAAAGTACTGCAGTATTATAGTGATGTAGTATGCAGTATTACAGTAAAAGTACTGCAGTATTATGAGTGATGTAGTATGCAGTATTACAGTAAAAGTACTGCAGTATTATGAGTGATGTAGTATGCAGTATTACAGTAAAAGTACTGCAGTATTATAGTGATGTAGTATGCAGTATTACAGTAAAAGTACTGCAGTATTATGAGTGATGTAGTATGCAGTATTACAGTAAAAGTACTGCAGTATTATGAGTGATGTAGTATGCAGTATTACAGTAAAAGTACTGCAGTATTATGAGTGATGTAGTATGCAGTATTACAGTAAAAGTACTGCAGTATTATAGTGATGTAGTATGCAGTATTACAGTAAAAGTACTGCAATATTATAGTGATGTAGTATGCAGTATTACAGTAAAAGTACTGCAGTATTATGAGTGATGTAGTATGCAGTATTACAGTAACAGTACTGCAGTATTATAGTGATGTAGTTAAAGTATTACAGTAAAAGTGCTGCAGTATTATGAGTGATGTAGTTAAAGTATTACAGTGTGACTAATATATTATTATATATGACATCATATAGACTGTATTACCAATAATATCTTCAGTTTGATGAAATGGAAATTGAATGGGGAAAAAAGGACTACAAACTGATAATATAGGACTACAAAAACGCCCTATGTGACGTCACTAAACGACGCAGGACCAGACACATGGATAAGCATTTTTTTCTTTACTTGTTGTAGTAAAAAAAATCATCAGTGAAAACATTTCCTCTTCATCGATAAACATTTATTAACAACATATAAACATTAATAGCTCGTTGTCATCACATAATCTTTAGTTTTACGGTTAAAAATAAATTGCATCAGCCGTTGAGAAAGGACCCCGCTGCCTCATAATGGAAAGCCTTGGATGACGTCTTTTATCATTTATCAACGAAATTAAACATCTAACAAACATAACCTTCTTAACATATATTATTTCCTAGCATCACATTAAAAAATAAATAAGTTTTAATCTAATAATTTAGTGTAGGAGACGACTAACGGCTGGTTTTTATCGGTGTTTTTCTGGCATTAGCCGCGGCCGCCTCCTTCATTCTCTTTTCAGTCAAGATGGCGGGCGACGAGTCTGGCACAACGCTTGGTCAGCCTCATCTGTCCAAACAAGACCTTAATTCTCTGGTGAGTGTTCGTTTTACTCATTATTTTAGCTTTCTAATGTAATGTCGATGGTTGTCACTCAGTCGTGTCGTTGAAATCGGTGAAATGAGAGTGTTTATTGACGGTAACGGTCGCCGGTGCTACGCCGCCACCCGGCACATGACTGCGGGCCTGGAGGAGCCGGACACCCGCCTCACTTCCAACCGGGATTATACTACTTTTATCTACATTTATAGTTAATATATCTACTTCTAAACACGTTTAAGTGTCTAATTTATATTTACAGTCCCGGTTGAGATTCTTATCAGTGCCCTAACATTCACAATATGTTAACTCTGAATGGTAGCAGCATTCATTGATAAAGTAACTAAGTACATTTAATCAATTACTGTATTTAAGTACAATTTAAAGGTACTTGTACTTTACTGTAGTGTTTCCATGTGATGCTGCTTTCTACATCTCAGAAGGAAATATTGTACTTTCTACTCCACTACATTTATTTGACAGCTTTAGTTACTTTACACATGAAGATTTGACACAATGGATAATATAACAAGCTTTTAAAATACAACACATTGTTAAAGATGAAACCAAAAAGCAGATTTCAGATGTCTATGAGTTGTTAACAGCTCCACCAAATACTGATTTTTCTCTCTAAACTTCTCACATGCTTTCATTTCAATAAATGTTCAAATGATCCAATATTTCAGCAAAAATCAAAGATTAGAGGAAAAAGTCCAAAAACTAAAACACATTTGTGTATCAGAACTTTTTTCTTCTTTCCTCTCCCATTAATCATCTTAGACTCATAATACTTACATATACTTTTACTGTAGTCCTGCTTTTGTAGTCCACAAACTGTAAATATTATAAGTAATACAGTCCATATGATGTCATGTATAATAATATATCACTACTTTTACTGTAATACTACATACTACATCACTCGTAATACTGCAGTACTTTTACTGTAATACTACATACTACATCACTATAATACTGCAGTACTTTTACTGTAATACTGCATTCTACATCACTCATAATACTGCAGTACTTTTACTGTAATACTGCATACTACATCACTATAATACTGCAGTACTTTTACTGTAATACTGCATACTACATCACTATAATACTGCAGTACTTTTACTGTAATACTGCATACTACATCACTATAATACTGCAGTACTTTTACTGTAATACTGCATACTACATCACTCATAATACTGCAGTAGGATTTTTAATGCTGGACTTTTATGTGTTATGAAGTATTTTCTACATTTCTTTATTGGTACTTTTACTGAAGTAAAGGATGTGAAGAGTAAAATCTATAAAAATCTATAAAAGCTATAATGAGCTTTGTGATGGTGACAGTCAGAGGCAGAGATGCTCACATTTTATTGCCTTTAATCCCTGAAATTATTGATGATTGACATGGTCAGTGAGTTAAATAGGTTATATTTAAATTGGTAAAGCTTTTCTTAAATATATTCTCCAGATATGGATCATGGCATAACTACCTTTTTATATTAGTGTTCATTTAAAGGAGTGAAGTAAATGATAGCAGAGATAAATGCATTTTTATGGACTATACAGTAGATTATAATAAAGCATCATTAAAAATCTATATTCAACCAGCAGATAGTTAAAATGACATCTCATGTATTTTATATAATGAATCTAGTCTATTTAGTTACTGTTTATAATTTAGTCTTCAGTATTTGTTTCTTTTACCTCATTGGATTTGTGGCTGCTGTAACACTTTAATTCCCCTTTAGTATTAATTTATTACTCTTATCTGTTTTGATGATGTGTAAATCTCCAGTGTGGTAGTACTGGGTGATAGTGATAGATGTCCTTCATTATTACTATCAGTTACCCAAATATTGAGGTGACACACTAACACACACACTCTGGCTGGAGAGAGTCCAGAGGATGAGTGTGTGTCTGTGCTGCCTCTCTTTTGTTTCCATTCACCTCGAGGATTAAAGGGAGCTCTGTGCTGCTCTCACTGAAAACCTGCCAGAGTATCGGGTCGTTTTTCACCGTCTGGTCTGATCATTTGTGTCGTTTCTTTTTTCTTTTTTTTTCCCGGCAGGATGTGACCACTCTGACGCCTCTGTCTCCAGAGATCATCAGCAGACAGGCCACCATCAATATCGGTATGAAAAACAGACCATGAATGAACAGTTTGGGTGTTTATAGTTATAGCACT
>JAJDFG010000601.1:0-110000 GCA_021039105.1 Scomber colias
AGCATGCCCTCCCCAGCGATTCTGTTGTTGACCATCAGGAGTTTGTTGCACGTTTGAAACATGACTTATCTGAAGCTGCACGCATTGCCCAGCAGAACAGTCACGTTGAACAGACACGTCAAGCAAAGAACTACAACCGCAAAGCCAAAGGTTCCCCTCTCACTGTCGGGGACAGAGTTTTGCTTGCAAACCGTGGTGAGAGAGGAAAAAGGAAAATTGCAGACAAATGGGAATCCACAGTGTTTGAAGTGGTGTCTGTAAAGCATGGAATCAATGTGTATCATATCAGAGATCCTGTCACATCAAGAGAAAAAGTTGTTCACAGAAACCTTCTGCTCCCTGTGAGTTTCCTACCTGCAGGAGGTGATGACATTGTGGACTCTGACTGCTCATCTGTTGCTGGGAGTGGAGTGTGTGAACCGGCAGTTCCTTCCGATGTTCAGGACAGTGAGACAAAGACCATTAACTGGCTCATGCACATGGATGATGGGATTGACGAGGTTGTGACGGCCGTCCTGCCTGATTGTTCTCCCACAGGGGATGTTGAGGCTCAACCCTCAGGTGCAGAAGTGACTGTGGCCCCAGATGTTGTGAGTGAGGTCCTGGATGCCCTTGCTTCTTTGGAGTGTGCTGACCAGCCGCCTGCTCTTGCGGCCACTGCTGAAAGTTCAGTGTCAATGTCACCTATACCACCTGAACAGGGCCCCTCCCCTGAACACTTGACTGATACACAGCCTCCTACACACACACAAGACCATGTTGTTAGTGTACAGCCACCTGCACTTAACACTAGGTCAGGTAGACCTGTAAAACCTCCAGCTAGGCTAATTTGTGAGATGAATGAACAGGTCATAGATGATTCAGCTTCAACAGTTGATTCACTGTTTTGTTTTGTGAAGAATATGTTTTCTGGGTAGTTTGAGTGATCCAGATACATGTTTTTTTTTTTGCGTAACTGTGGCCTAGGATACATAAGTCATCTCTGCTATTGAGCACTGTTTATTATATGAGAGGTGTACACGGCATCTTTTGTGTCTAGGTTGGTAAGGGGATTGGCCAAAACCTTACTCGCTTATTCCCTAGTGGAAAGTTTATAACTGATTTAGACTGAGTAGTGTGCTTATGGCTGCACAGGCAGTAATTTGTGGCTTATATACATGTGTTTTTTTTTGAGTATTTTGTTTACTGTACCCCAATTTAGCAGGATTTCTGAGGTGTGTATGTAACATAGTTAAAAGAAGCTGTATAAATCCAGCTAAATGTGGGATGAGCGCCCTCTGCTGTCTATCGCGTGTGCCGCTGGAACGGGTATAGAGAAAGGGATTGTGGGAAATCCTCAATGTAAACGAGGATTTGAACGAAAGGTAACGTTTCTCACAGGCTCCTGGGCTAAAACTTTATTTACAGTTGTTTAAGTCACGTAACATCAAGATTATACTGTATACTGACTTGTTGTACGTTTGTGTTGATTTTTCCATGCTGTCCGCGGATTCGCTGTGTTTTTGTTCTGTATTAGCGTCGAGAGAAACAAGTAGCATGGAGCTAACAGTGTTAGCGTAACACAATGTTGTTTCTTCTGTAGAGACTGACTGTGCCCACGAGAGGGAGAACAGCGTTACTTACTTCTTACTTCTGTCCCTTTTTTGTCATACATGCAGGTATGTGAGTGAATGTTCCAAGACAGCAGATGCGTGTGTGTTAAAAATTATTTTGTGGTTATTTCATGTAACTACTGGTTTGTTGAGTATAAAACATATTTGAAAAAGGTAATAGCCATATGCCAAAAACATAGCATGTATTTTATTTTAAAATGCATTCTTCTGAACTTGCATTTATAGCACATACACTCTTTTATTTTTATTTTATACACATTCTATTTTATTTTATTCACAGATATTTCAGTACAAAAAACCACTATACGATCAACCTGAAAGTATTGTGTTTTGTTTTATTTTATTTGAATTGTAACTCTATCTCATTTATGATTGTAAATGTAAACGAGGATTTGAACGAAAGAGACTGACTGTGCCCACGAGAGGGAGAACAGCGTTACTTACTTCTTACTTCTGTCCCTTTTTGTCATACATGCAGAATAAACCGGCTGTTACCCCAACCAGCAGCTTCAAGTGTTTATTTACAGAGAAGACACACCAACACAGGGGTTACACCTTTTTATTTTACTTTATTTTTCCCCCCCACAAAAATCATACTATTTTGAAAATGATTTGACGGCCCACTTGCAATACCTTCGCGGCCCCCAGGTTGGGAATGACTGGTCTAGTGGCTAGGATTCGGCGCTCTCACCGCCGAGGCCCGGGTTCGATTCCCGGTCAGGGAAAGCAGAGGTGGCATGACATTGCTGCTTATATAGCCAAGCCAGTACATTGGTCAAGCCAGGCCAATTTTGTGTCAGGGATGACTTTCAGTTGTTTCATCCTTCCACACCCTGGTGTCTCCCTGACCATCTTGGGGTTAGTGCTCTGTGTACTGCAACTTATTTAAAAGGACTTCTCACTTCCCCCGTAGATGACCAGATGGCACAGCTGACTCTTCTCTTCATGCATTGGCCAGGAATTGAACCCGGGTCAACTGCTTGGGAAGCAGCTATGCCCGCCAGTATACCACCAATGCCTTGAAAAGCCCACTTTCAACGCCAGCACAAATCATGAACACATAACAGGACTTGCCAGACGTCATAGAGTTTTTACTAAATCAGAGACTACAGTGCCAGACTGGCATTTGCAATGAACACACTGTCAATTTCAGCAATCGCACACGTTTCGGTGTAACGCCTCACTTCAACAACACACGTCCGTCTGACACAGTGACGAAGGAAGTAAAGAGCAACGGTTGAGGTTTGACCACTTGGCCACAACTACCTTCCTGCCCCTTTTTCAATGGGTTCAGCCAATTTTAGAGGTTTCCATGTTTACAATGCCAGCCCAATTGGATGAAAAAAAGGCTGCAGTAGATATGGGAATGACAATAATTCACAGCCATTGCAATATCAGTTACAAGCATGCTAAGTGGGACAGCCCCGATATTTTGAACCCTGTGGAACATCTTTTCTATGAGCACAAGTTTTGATTGAACATGTTTCTTCCAGTCAGGGAAAAGAGGGTCCCTGATGGTCTAGTGGCTAGGATTTGGCGCTTTCACCGCCGCGGCCCAGGTTAGATTCCCGGTCAGGGAAAGTGGAGGTGGCATGAAGTGTGATTGTTACTCATGGCAGTTATTTGGTCAAACTCGTCCAGTTGTCACCAATGTCTTGAAAAGCCTGCTTTCAACGCCAGCACAAATGATGAACACATAACAGCACTTGCCAGACGTCGTAGAATTTTTACTAAATCAGAGTCTACAATCCCAGACTGGCATTTGCAATGAACACACTGTCAATTTCAGCAATCGCACACTTTTCGGTGTAACGCCTCACTTCAACAACACACGTCCGTCTGACATAGTGACGAAGGAAGGAAGGAGTCTATCGCCTTTTTTTTTTTTGTCTTTTTTATTTTATTTCAATTCACAAATTTACATTTTCAATACCTTCTTTTTACACAAAACTAAATCCCTTCCCCATCCCTTCCATCAACCCCACAAAACAACAATCATTTTACCAATTAAACACAATCTCATCCTCCTCACCTTCATAAATAAACTTATTCCCACTTAAAAAAACAGTTTGACCTCCTTCCCACCATACCTACAATTCATATCAATGTCTTTCTTCATTGTTTTAAATAAGTGTTTTATTTCCCTCAAAATGTGCATAATTCCTCCTGTAAACGACCGCGAGTCTGGCATGACTTAAAACAAAATTAATAAACCAAATATCCACATCTTTCCTTTTTTCAAATAAACCAAACAAAAACAATTTCCTCCATCCTTCTTCCAACTCTGGGTCTATCCTCCAGTTTTTCTTCAAAAATGCTTTTAAAAAATCAAAGAAATCAACCAACTCAACACAGTCCAAAAAAAAATGTAAAAAGCTCTCATGGCCATTATTACATACATCACACGTTGCACTTACAGCATTATTAATTCTATTAAACACCACATTTGTATATATCCTATTATGTTTCATCAGAAAATCATTATTCTCACACTCTACACTGTTATATTTTATGTTCACATTCGACCATATTTTCTTTACATCAAAATCTTCAAACACTCTACTCCAGACTTTCTCTGCCGCTGGCTCTTTTATCACATCAACTATTAACCATCCATACACTTTTTTTACACTCATACTCTTAATTTCACATTTCTTCCCATTCTCCATCACAAACATCTCAGGCATACATTCATCTATTGTCTGGACACATTCTTTTTCAATTTTGTTAGTCCAGTTCAAAGGTATACTTGCTTTAATTCTTTCATATATTTTATTTACTTTCTCTCTGCTTTCCATTCCTTCACACTCACACACCGAATCATAAATACAGTTTTCTCTAAGAAATCCTGGGATGACCTCATAAATTATATCTTTGACCTGCTTAATACCTCCTTTTATAAATTGTCGTCCATATAATATTTTATTTTTATATTTAGATTTTATATTTATTTTTTCATTTAGAGATAAAGGCAAGTTTACAAACATTTGCAACCCATCACACTCATACTCCACCTGAGGAAGAAATTTTCTCCACGCTTCTAATACTTCTCTATAAATCTCTGGTATTCCTACCGTCATTGATTTCTTAAACCCCATACACCAGCCATTCTCACCCATTCCCCCCACATCATTGATATATTTCTTCAAGAGTTCCTTCCACCCGTAATTCCACCTTCCCACCATATATTTCTCTACCGTTTTTATTCTCAGTGCTGCCCGTTTTGTTTCCAAATCTACTAAATTTAACCCTCCCTCCCACTTTTTCGCGATTAATGTTTTCTGTGCAATTTTCACCCCTTTCCCTTCCCATATGAAAACACACACAATTTTGTTTAACTCATTCATCACCCACTCCGGCATATCAAGAACACTCATCACATACACACACACTGATAACAACAAACTATTAACCACAATTATCTTCCCCTTTAACCTTAATTTTCTCCCCTTCCACGCTGTACATACTGTTCTTATTTTATTTATCACCCCTGTCCACGTCACATCTCACGCCTCCTTACTGTCCACCCCTAAGTGCACTCCCAACACCTTTATATATTTTTCTTCCACCTTAAATCCCACTTCTACTCTCTCCACTTCACCTATGTACATTATTTCTGATTTGTCTTTATTTATTTTTGCCCTTGATGCCCTTCCATACTTCTCTACTAGCTCCAAAACTTTCTTTACACTTCCTCCATCTCTAACCGTGACAGTAGTATCATCCGCATATTGATTTATTACACACATCCCCCCATATGGCAGCTGAATCCCTTTCACATCTTTATTCATCTTAATTAGTGTCGCTAGGGGCTCTACCACTATTGCATACAGCAATGCTGATAGAGGACACCCCTGCCTCACTGATCTCCCCACTTCAAACCTGTCTGTCAGTACCCCGTTCACTTTTACACAGCTTTTTGCACTCCCATATAATCTCTTCACCCATCCCCTCATTCTCTCCCCAAACCCAAATCGCTCTAATACCCTATACAAAAACCTATGCTCTACCCTATCAAACGCCTTATTCCAGTCTATTCCTAACACCACTCCCCCTTTCTTATCCCGCTTCATATATTCCAAAACATCCCTAACTGTCCCTATCGTATCTGCTATATCTCTTCCTGGTATGCTATAACTTTGTGTTGTTTGAACTATCTCTCCTATCACTCTCTTCATCCTATTTGCTAATACTTTTGTTAAAATTTTATAATCTACATTTAATAAACTAATTGGCTTATAATTTTCTAAATCTAAAGTACTTCCCTTTTTCTTATATATAACTGTTATCACCCCTTCTACCATCCTATCCTGCACTCGCCCTGTTCTCTCCATCCCCCTAAACACTTCTGCTAAAATCGGTGCTACCTCATTCTTATATGTTTTATACCATTCTATCCCTATTCCATCACTCCCAGGACTCTTCCCACTTTTCAAACTTGCTATTGCCTCCATCACCTCCTTCTCATTTATTTCCCTATCACACCATTTCTTATCATCCTCACTCAAACTTTTTTCTACACTTTCCAATACCTCATCTATACTTGATTCATCTATTTCTCCCTTCTTATATAACTCCTGTATCCTCTCCAGTATCTCCACATAAACTTTTATTACCTCTCCCTTCTTATTATTAATTTCATTGATAAATGTCCTATTCTGTCTTCTTTTCTCTAACCCTAAAAAGTATCCTGTACACTTTTCACCCTCTAAAGCATATTTTGCTTTACTTCTCAAAATCGCCCCTCTACATTTTTCCCTTTCATACCTCTCTAGCTTCATCTTTACCTCTATATAATTGTCTATACTGTACCCCTCCTCATCTTCCGCCCTACTCAATTCTACTCTCAATTTTTCCTTCAAACCCTTCTCCTCCTTCATCATCTTTTCTTTTCTTTTCTTACTATACCTTATACTAATAGATTTGATTTGATCCTTTATCTTCTCCCATCTCTCCCCTATACTATCATCTACACTATCCTTTTCAATGTACACCGCTCTCCTCTCATTCTCTCTATCTAATAATTCCCTAATCTGTTTCTCATACTCTTCCTCAATATATCCTGCATTCAATATCCACATCCCTCCCCCTACCTCCTCTCTCCCGACCTTAATTCTAAACCTAACCCCATCATGATCACTAAAGCTATTTCCCTGATGTCTTATTCTGTCTATATATCTAATAATTTCTCCCTGTACTAACACTAAATCTATTCTACTCTGTTTTAATACCCCATCACTAATCTGTCTCCTTGTGAACTCTCTCTTCTCTGGGTACTCGTATCCCCACGCATCTATCAAGCCCTTATCCTTCATCAACTCTAACAACATATTTCTCGACTTCTCCCACCTAAATTCTACCCCCTTACCTATATCTAATCTACTACATTTTATATTGAAATCCCCTACAATAATACATCTTCCCACAACTATCTTTTTTAATTCCTCTATAATACCCCACTTATCTTTTTCTATATTTGGCACATACACATTAATTAGTCTAAATTCTACCTTTTTATATTTAAACTCTATTGCTACTATCCTCCCTGTCCTGTCTTTATACACCTCCTTTATCTCTTCTACACTATCCTTTTTAATCATTATTGCTACCCCCCTTGCATTTCTAGTCCCATTATTATAATGGATGTCTCCCTCCCATTCTCCTCTCACCTCTCTTACTTTCTCCTCATCCCAGTTCGTTTCCTGTATACATATAATATCACTACGATATGTAAAAAGCATTTCTTTTATCTTCCCTCTATCCCTTAATCCATTTACATTTACAGAAGTTACAGTGGCCATGAGAGCAAACCAAAAAAAAAAAAAAGTTTAAACCAAACATTTTAAATCAAAATTACATACCAGACCGCGGCCCCCTTCGTTCTTCTCGTTCTCTGTCCTTTTCTGCTTGTCTCTTGGCAATCAGTCTCTGGGATATTTTTTTTTTCTTTCCTGAACGCACGTCTGTCTCCTCTTCCCTCCTCGCTTTTCCACTCCATGGTCTCTGTTCTTTTAGTCCACAATCCTTATTCCCTAATCCAACCCTCTCATCCTCGTCACCATCCTTCCGACCCTCCTCGTCCTCCTTTTCCTCCTCGCCTCCTCTCGTCTGCTCCATCTCACCCCCGTCATCGCCGTTGTTCTCCTGCTCTTCCTCCATGTCCTCCTCACCCTCTTCATCCTGTTCCCCGTCTGGTCCCCCATCTGATCCCCCGTCTGCTTGTCGCCGTCTTCTCGTCCACTTTCCTCCTCCTCTTCCTCCATCGCTCTCACACACTCCCGTGCGTAATGGCCCGCCTGTCCACATTTGAAGCATTTAAATTCTGGACATTCTCTGAAAATGTGCCCTGTCTTAATGCACAGTCTGCAGACACGTATCTGTCTGTCATGAATGACCCCAAAGTACTCCGTGCCTCTCATTGTGTCGAATTTAGTGGAGTATGGGAGTGAGCGGACCTGCTCTGTGAAGCGCACTTTTAAAAATCTGGTGCCGTCCAATATGTCAGTCCCTGGCCACACTCGGCGCTTGATCGGTGACATAGCCTTCACTCCCCACTCCTCCATCTTATCCAGTATCTTGCCGTCCTCCATATAGACGGGTAGATTAATGAATGAGACCACCATTTCATTGTTTGCAATATCTCTTGCATGTATGAGCGCTCCATTAATGCGCACCCCATCCATGAGTTTTGTTTTTCCGGTTTCAGTTTTCATTGTTATTTCATATATTTTTTCGCTTCTCACCCTGCACCCCAGCACCTCTCCACACTCCTTTTTCACCCCCTTCAGTACATCCATCATCGATAAGGTCTCTGTTCCCTCCACCTCCACCTCCACAGTCAGCTCTCTCTTAAACTTTTCCTCTCGCTCTCCGCGGGTTTCTACTCACTCTTTTCCAGTGCGGCTGTTTGTTTCAGGAGTTTTCCCATGATCATTTTTCTGTCCTTTCTTTCTGTGCCTTTGTCCGTGTTCTTTTTTCCAGTCATCTCTGTCAGTCCATTGTTCATTTCCATGCTGTCCGTCCGATAAACACAAAACACGTCCCCCAGACAGCAGCTGTCAGGGGAAGAACACTGAAATGAAAACTATACTATAAACAAACGAAATAATCAAAATAATAATGAAATTCCAGGTTTAACTGGCACAACGTTCCCTCCAAACAAATCTCTCTCTGTCTCTCTCTGACCATGCACTTCCTGAAATGGGTGTGTTCAGGGTGGTATGGCCGTAAGCGATGAAACAGGCTGCAGAAAGCCCATTTAAAGCTACGCCAGGGCCCGTTATACCCGTCCGTGTCACTGACGGAAGTAAAAATTTAATTTTTCACACATTCTATTCTGTCTGTGTGTGTGTGTGTGTGTGTGTGTGTGTGTGTGTGTGTGTGTGTGTGTGTGTGTGTATAGCTCAGGGATTGATTTGGGATATCACAAAAGTGCACACCTGGTTCTCTCATCAAATCTTTAAGCCCATTTAAACATGCTGTGACACCACTGACAGTTCCTCACACCATCTGAGTGGCGGATAATGGTGTCTCAGCCATCAAACACATGCTATCCTTTAACATTACTTTGATAGGAATAGTTTTTTTTCTGCGGAGAAACACACAGCTGGAAGGACTGCAACCTTGTTTCTCAGGCCATTTGTGTACATGCAGGATGATTGCAGGCTTTTTACAGGCTGTAACAGTGAGAACTGGAACCCTAAAAACTACTTGGAAAGTGAGGCGTCTCAGTGCCACCTCTCTGGCGTGCATTCAGACACAGCTGGAATGATTGCAGCTTTTGTTCCTCAAAGCCCTGTGTGCGGTGATGGAGCAACAGCGCCCTCCTTTGGTGACAGCTGAGAGGAAAATAGCTTACAGCACCTGGTTGTTCCAGGCACTTTCTCCACCAAGTCCCTAAGCTCCCGTCAACCGACCAATGGTTGAGCAATGTTGAGCAGAGTTGAGGAGCGATCAGCCAATTGTTGAGCAATGTTGAGCAGAGCTCAGCGCTCAACAGACCAATCATTGAGCGAGGATCGGAATACGTCAGCTAATGTATTCACCACTCATAATTATTGACGATCAGGTGCGCCGCTGGCCATTACCACTACTGTCAACGGAGGATTCACTCTGGTAAATTTTATTCTCTTCATCCTTTGCTAGTTAATAATTAGACATTTTTTTAAGGTATGTATTAAGCTGTATCGATTTTGTAGAAAGAGAAAAGATTCTGTGTCATAACACGGTCGTTGTGTATAAAGGGAAGACGTTGAAGGTATGTTTTTAGCTGCTGGGTAGACTTCAGTCAACCTAACGCCGTTTTGTCTGTGAACAACCATATTACTCGTGGTTGGGCTCATTTTAATCGTGGCAATCTAAGCTTTCCAACGGTGTATGGCATGACTATATTCACCCAAGCTGATTAATGTGTGTTCTGTAGCTAGCTAACGCGGCTAACAAGACTGTTTACAATGAGTTGAAAGTGTGTTGTTAGAAGAACGTTTTCTTAGTATTAATCTATAATTCGTCGAAATTTGTTTGAGTTGGGGGCTATCGGCAAAGTTTTCCCAACATCGTTTTGTACCGGCAAGGAGAGGCCAGGCTGCACTGTACAGAGGCAGCAAAGTCTGTGGCAGAGGCCCCCAGCAGCACCGTTGTTGACCCTAAATGGCTGGATCTCAAGACAGCAGAGGCGGCTGCCAAGAGGTCCGGGGGTGAGCTGTGGAAAGGTCAGCTGGTCATCGTGTTCGGGAAGTACGCCGGTCAGACCTTCAGGTGGCTTCTAGAAAACGATGTCGGCTGGCTGGTGTGGTTGCTGTTCCAGTACTGCCAGCAGGGAGAGCAGGGCGAGCTGCTGAAGTGGCAGAAGGAGCGACTGCTTGAGTGCGCCAGACCTCCTGTCACATGGCACCTTGACAGGAGGTTGAAGGTAAGATAAACTCAGTTTAGTTTAGACCTGAGTAATTGATGTTAAGCAGTAACCAGTATTAGTAAAAGTATTATAAGATTATAAGATTATTCTATGGTCGTGTTTTATTTTCTGCAGAAAGTGCATTCGAAGAAAGACCGGGCTCCTCCGACCGTCCCCGACCTCTCTCAGCAGGACCCCAACTACGCCAGTGATGCCGAGTTGTTGGCTTCTGCGTGTATAGTAGTGTTATGCAGAAATGAACATGAAAGTACTGTGTAGTATGCTGTGGAGCTGCTAGGACTTTTTTGTGCCACGTGAAATTCATCAGTATGTATCGAGCAGTGCAGTTGATACATTTTTGTGGTGTTCTCCTCTTCAGAGAGTGTCCTGGATGAGTCCGAGCCGTCGGTCAGCACACACCTGACCACCTGGGGAGACCTCGTCAGCTCTGTGTGCCAGGACGACAGGACCGGACCCTCGTCCCTCCGAGAGACCTCGGAACCCGGTGCCGTCGTGCTGGAAGGCTGGCAGAAGTTCTGGGAGCAGCCGCCTGAATCCGCCCAAGCCACTGGTATGTCCCCTGCGAATATCAAGTGGCTGAAGAACAATGAAATATACGGGCTGTTCAAGAGGGCCGCCAAGTATAAGAACAGCAGGGGTGAGATGGCCGAGAGGAAGGTGTTGAAAGAGAAGATGGAGTTCTCCTCCTCCTATGGCCGTCAAGGGAGCTGTGCCAAACATGCTCTCCTTCTTCACCACCCCTGCCTTCTTCTGGCGCCCGGTCGGCGTGATGAAGGCGTTGATCCACTGCCCCAACACCAACTACGCCGCACCGCCAGAGTACTGCCTGGAGAAGAAAGGGTACGGCAGCTACGCCAGGCAAGTGTGCAGCACCAACTTCCACTACACCCTACTGACCGAGAGGTTGACGTGCAAGTATTGTCGCAAGCTGAAGGAGGGGCTGAGCCAGGCGCACGCAGACGACAGCGACGACGACGATGAGGAGGACGGCGCCCAGAAGCAGCAGCAGCAGCAGTACTCGTGGCTGGCGCACAGCCCCAAAATTCTGATCAGCCTCGCCCCGGCCGTCAGAAGGATGTTCCCCGCAGTTCTCTGTGGCAAGCGTGCCGTGGACAGGAGTGTGGTCACCCTGATGAATGACCGACTCAACGCGGTGTCCATGGCCAAGGTGCAGAGGCTGCTGCAGCAGGGCCATGACGAGTGGTACGTGGAGCATCGGGACCTGTACCAGACCCTCCTGTACGACACCCACATGTCGGCGGCTGGATCCTCTTCCTCTCAGCGAGGCATCCTGTCTTTTGCCAGAGCGGCTGGCACTTACACCCCTCCCATCGCCCCGTCTCGTCTTCCGTCTGCTCGGGTCCTGAGGCGCGTGCACCTGATCCTAGAGATGGAGAAGATGCCCGTGTACAGGGACCAGATCCTCAGCACTACTGGGGAGATCTTGTGCATCGACGGCACAAGGAAGGTATGTACAGCATAAAGTACTTGTTTATCAACAGTCAGTCTGTTCCATATGGTCACACCACGCAATGAATGTTCTGCTTTGTTTTTATAGATTCTCAAGAAGATCTAGGGCGACGGCCAGGGCACCATGCAGTACGTGACCAGCGTGCTGAATGAGTGGGGTTAGTTCTTGACCACGGTGGTGGTTGCGTCCGAGTCGGAGGGGTGCTACGCACGCATGGCCAGAGGTCTGGTCGCCCGCTTTCGCAGTGCCAATGCTCCTGCTCCGAAGGTGTTGTACGCGGACAACAACTGCTGTCAGTGAGTTCAATAGCAGTTGAAACCTATGATGAAATGGATAATCCAACATGTAACACACCTACACAAAATGTCATGATCTCATTTTCAGTGACAGCGGTTCGTCGTTCTTGGAGAACCTGTTTGGTGACTGGGTGAAGAGGGGTACCGTCATCAGGCTGGACATCCACCACTGGCTGCACCGCTGGGACGCCGTCGTGATCAAGCAGAGCCACGCCAAGTACGGGGCTTTCATGAGTGCCATGGCGGGTGCCATGCTCGCTTACAACAAGGCGGACATGATGCTGCTGGTCCAGGCGGTCAAGTTGGGTAATACAGAGCTCTACGACAGGTACACTGATGAGGAGATGATGGCTTTCCTCAAGCCTCATCAGGTCAGGTCGTATGTCAGGCGTATTACCCATGTGGTTGCGGTAAGTGTGGTTTTCATATTGTACAAAGGTATCGGTCAGATCTAGCTTTGAAAATAAATGTATGTGTAAATGTGTGAATGTAATGTGATTAAACACTTGACGCTGACAATATATCATATGTGTTACAGGAGACTGCTATGGTGATGGAGTCCATCCTTGCCAAGTTCCGGGGACCAGCCGGCCTTGACATTGATGGGATCCACCTCTTCAAGTCGCCCAAGGCAGTCGACGCACACTGGGTAGTTGCGAGCAAGCACCTCAGTTGCATGCAGGTGGGTTAATGTCTCTGCAGTCATCGTGTGTCAAAACCATTCAAACTTGTGGTAACATTTCAAAATGACACCAGAATAAATAAGGACCTTGCAATATGTTGTGTGTTACAGGATCCCCCTGGCATACAGCTGTATGTCTCTGTGAAGGTGGTTGTGATGAACGGCATCCGGCTGAACAAGTACAAGTGCCGGCGAGGCAGCAACTCTCTCGAGGGGTTGCACGCCCACCTGTTCAACGCCGTCCCTTCACAGCGATGTGGGATCATGCCGTTCCAAGTAAGTGATTGAAACACACACGCATATATATATATATATATATAGCTTTATTTCAGACACATGTTCATACGGTATAATTTAAAAAGAAAAGTTTCAATGATTGCTTCAATGATACATTTTATTTCACAGCTTCAGTCATCACTTGTAAGAATTGTACACAATAACAGTCAAATGGAAATGTGTGTTTCAGGTATACTTGGTGTCCTTTGCCGTGCAGTGGAACCACCGCATGGCATCGCTCCGTGTCCCTGGTGGTCATGGCCGGCAGACATCTTGCTTGGACCCGTGGCAGATCCAGTGCGTCAACCAGCAGGCCGAGGTTCTTTTTGGCAAAGAGCACGTCCTGGAGCCCAACTTTGCTGCACCGATGCCAGTCCCCGAAGCGTACGAGCACCCCGACGAGGAGGAGCCGATAGACCGCGTCGGTGAGAAGCACGTCGTCCTCACTCAGGCAGAACAGGCGGAAGAGGAGGACAGTCCTGCCCTGAAAGACGTGTTCGTGACCCACCGTCACCTGCATCTGCCAGGTATAGAGGAAGTGGAGGCACTGGCTGTGCTCCTCCTAGAACTGACTGACCACAGCGACCTTCTCCTAGTGCCGGCCGACCTCCGGCAGAAGATTACCGCCGCAGCCAACGCTCTCCATGACCACGACAAGACCGCCGCCCGCTTTGTCAAGCGGTGTGAGTCAAGGTGGGGCTACACCTTGTTCGGTCGGTGTCTTGGGGCGGACTCTCCTGAGACCAGAGCAGCCCAGAAGACAAAGTTTGGCTGGATGAGGTATGCTCAGGCGGCACAGGTGACCGAGGACAGTCGCCTGCTCTACCTCCTCCTCAAGGTGCTGAAGCACCGCATGCCGGCCGGCCAGCTCACCTCCCCTAGCAAGGTCACGGCTTCTTTGAAGGGACAGTACAAGAGGATCGCTGACCGTGTCCGAGACGACCCCATCCTCGGTGGTCTCGCCATTCCACTGCCCAACATTAACGCCAAGTCGACCTTCACTGCTAGGGAGGAGAAGAAGGCCAACTACGGGGCAACAGTACTACCGAAGGTGACTCCTCACCTGAAAGTGCTGTGGGACGCACCGTTCCCGGAGGCTCCTGCGCTGCCAACAGTCCTGCCTCCGCCAGACCGGCCAGGTCCAGTACCAGCACATCCATCAAGAGGCTGGAAAGAGACGTGGTGAGAAGTGGAAGTAAGTTGTTATAAGCACTTTGTTTCACCTGTTGGCTGTGGAAAGCAAATAGCACACACGTCATATCAATACTGATCACGTGTATTTTATATTTCCAGATTATTTGTTGATGAGCCAGAGCCTGTGACTCCCGCGAACCGCCCGTTCAGCCCACTGCGTTGTCGTTCTCCACCTGGCCGAAGCCTGCTGCGCTCACCCCCATTCTGCCGAGGCCTCCTGCGCCCACCCACCTCCAGCCGAGGCCTCCTACTGCGTCCACCTATGGCCCACCCCCTGTGTCGGCAGCACCCATACTGCTGGTCCTCCCTGCACAGCCACAGGCCCCCTCCGTCCTGTTTTGTGGGCCATCCTGCAGCCAGAACTTTGTCCCTCCTGCACCAACAGTGAAGGCATTCATGCCTAACAAGTCCTCACGGCCATGTGGGGCTTGCCACGTGCCAAACTGTGGTGGACAGTGGAAGAGGTACACCCCTTCCAAGGACAAAGTGGCTGGAATCATGCAGAAAATATTTTCCTACTGTCCATCCACTAGGAAGTCTACCACCTCTGGCTTCGACAATGTGGTGTATGACAACTTTGAACACTTTAAGAGTGTCGTGGATGCGGAGTTGGAAAGGAGGACTGTGTAAATACCTGTAAATATGTGTGTGTGTGTGTGTGTGTGTTTGAATAACTTACCTCTGTGATGCCACTGTTCCTGTGCCATCTGTAGGAGAGAGAAAGAGGCTTGTTTGCACATAAAGTGCTTCAGCAAGCACAATCTATTTATTTATATAGTTCAAAAAAATGCTCTTTACAGTTTTACTTAAAGTTCTTTTGTTTGTTTTTTATTTATTATTATTAATATTGCTGTTTAAATGCACTTTGTAGTATCTGTTCTGGTCTATGTTCAATATCAAGGCCAATCTTTTTAACCTTTTATCAGTTCCAATCTAACACAATCAGTTTACATACCCTTTAGTGGTTGTTCATGTTCAGATAATCTGTGTTTTTGTCATGCGTGTTGTTTGTTTGTCTTTGTCAGCTTCATGTCTTTGTGATGTTTGTATGTATTTGTCTGCTTCATGTTTAACAAAAGTTTGCTAAAGAAAACACAAAAAAACACAACAGAGAGGAACGGCTTGAGCCTTTTATTTGTTGATTGGTCACCTGAGTCTTTGGATAATCTTGTTCATTATTGCACTTTTACCTGTACAAGCCAATTATTAATTTGTATCTTAAGTACAAGTGTGTGTTTTTTAATTGTTGAGTGTTGATTATTATTAATGTTATTTAAATGTGCCTGTCCTTGTGATGTGTGTATGACTGTCAGCTCCATGTTTAACTAAATGTTTGCAGATGGTAGTAAATGTTTGTCTCTCGTGTTCTCGCTCGTAGATCTGTACCTTGTCGTGGTGAGCGAGCTTTAAACTAAACAGATCTTGTTTACTTGTGTTTTATATGCATTGCCTTTTAAATGAAACACATTCTGGGTGAAAAATAAAAGTTGTAAAAGTATTTTGGAGTCTCTGTGTGCTTGGGTTTCACAAGGGGTGGGATAGTGGAAAGAAAAAACACACCAAAGCAATTAGAAGTCCTTGTGTCTTCTCCCCCGCTACCAGAGGTGTGAATACACCCCCACTGTGCTGGCTGCAGCCCCTGTGTGGTCAAAACAATGAGTTCTGTGAATGACTCTGATGTCTTCCAGACAAAGTTAGAGTGCACTGAATACATTCTTCATTCACCCTTTTTCTTAATTCAGCCCAAAAATGTAACAATTAAACACTTTTCCACTTGATTATATGAATCTCATCAGCTACATCAACTCAAACTATGAAAATAATAAACAAAACATTCAGCAGACCAGTGGATTTTGATAAACTAGGCCTTACATGACATTTCTGGAAATAAAACCTTCCACCAGTGGCCAGCAGATGGAGCTGTACATTTTGATCCTTTTTGATCGATCCCAGGGTTCAGCAATAGGGACTTGGGGGGGTCATGAGCCGTCATGAGGCACTTTCTCCACCAAGTCCCTACGCTGCCGTCAACCGACCAATGGTTGAGCAATGTGTCTGAAATAAAGCTATCTATCTATCTATCTATCTATCTATATATATATATATATATATATATATATATACACACACACACATATATACATATATATATATATATACACACACACACATATATACATATATATATATATACACACACACACAAACACGCATGTGTTTTAATCACTTACTTGGAACGGCATGATCCCACATCGCTGTGAAGGCACGGCGTTGAACAGGTGGGCGTGCAACCCCTCGAGAGAGTTGCTGCCTCGCCGGCACTTGTACTTGTTCAGCCGGATGCCGTTCATCACAACCACCTTCACAGAGACATACAGCTGTATGCCAGGGGGATCCTGTAACACACAACATATTGCAAGGTCTTTATTTATTCTGGTGTCATTTTGAAATGTTACCACAAGTTTGAATGGTTTTGACACATGATGACTGCAGAGACATTAACCCACCTGCATGCAACTAAGGTGCTTGCTCGCAACTACCCAGTGTGCGTCGACTGCCTCGGACGACTTGAAGAGGTGGATCCCATCAATGTCAAGGCCGGCTGGTCCCCGGAACTCGGCAAGGATGGACTCCATCACCATAGCAGTCTCCTGTAACACATATGATATATTGTCAGCGTCAAGTGTTTAATCACATTCACACATTTACACATACATTTATTTTCAAAGCTAGATCTGACCGATCAATCAATCAATCAATCAATCTTTATTTGTCTAGCGCCAAATCACAACAAAGTCATCTCAAGGCACTTTACACATAGAGCAGGTTCTAAACCGAACTCTTCAGGTTTTAACTTTAAAGAGACCCAACATTCCCACATGAGCAACAGTGGCGAGAAAAAACTCCCTTTTAACAGGAAGAAACCTCAGGCAGAACCAGACTCAGAAGTGGGCGGACATCTGCCTCGACCGGTTGGGGTTGAGAGGAGAGAAAGGAAGGATAGAGGAGAGAAGCACAATGAAAATCAACAATGAAGCTAGATGAAGCTAGATGGTCCGGGACTGGAATCCGTCATCCGGACGTCTACGGGCCCAGATTACCTGTGAGACGAGAAAGCAGAGCCAGAAACCAGAAACCAGAAAGACAACTCCGGGGAAGAAGTTTAGCTTATTGATGCATTAATAGAACATAAGTGTTAATGGATATAGATGGATGATGGATGGATAGAGAGAGAGAGAGGGAGGAGGAGAGAGAGGCCCAGTGCATCATGGGGGTCCCCCGGCAGTCTAAGCCTATGGCAGCATAAGTTAAGAGCTCAAAGAGCCCTAACTATAAGCTTTATCAAAAAGGAAAGTTTTAAGCCTACTCTTAAATGTAGAGAGGGTGTCTGCCCCCTGGACCAAATCTGGAAGATGGTTCCACAGGAGAGGAGCCTGATAGCTGAAGGCTCTACCTCCTGTTCTACTTTTAGAGATACTAGGAACCACAAGTAGACCTGCATGCTGGGAGCGCAGTCTTCTAGTAGGTACATAAGGTACTATCAGTTCTTTAAGATATGATGGAGCCTGACCATTGAGAGCTTTGAAGGTGAGGAGGAGGATTTTGAATTCTATTCTGAATTTTATGGGAAGCCAATGCAGTGAAGCCAAGATGGGAGTAATATGATCTCTCTTTCTAGTTTTTGTCAGAACACGGGCAGCTGCATTCTGGACCAGCTGGAGAGTCTTTAGAGACTTGTTAGGACAGCCTGATAATAATGAATTGCAGTAGTCCAGCCTAGAAGTAACAAATGCATGGACTAGTTTTTCAGCATCATTTTGAGACAGGATATGTCTAATTTTTGCAATATTATGCAGATGAAAGAAGGCAGTCCTTGAAATATGTTTTATATGGGAATTAAAGGACAGATCCTGATCAAAGATAACTCCTAGGTTCCTTACAGTGGAGCTGGAGGCCAGAGTAATGCCATCCAGAGTAATTATATCGTTTGATAGTGAGTTTCTAAGGTGTTTAGGGCCAAGCACAATAACTTCAGTTTTTTCTGAGTTTAATAACAGGAAGTTGCAGGTCATCCAGGCCTTTATGTCCTTAATGCATTTTTGTAGTTTAGTTAATTGGTTAGTTTCATTTGGCTTTATTGAGAGATATAATTGAGTATCATCTGCATAACAATGAAAATTTATTGAGTGATTCCGGATAATGTTTCCTAAAGGAAGCATATATAAGGAGAATAGTATTGGTCCAAGCACCGAACCCTGAGGAACACCATATCTAACTTTTGTTTGCATGGAAGATTTATCATGAACATTTACAAACTGAAATCTATCAGATAGATATGATTTAAACCATTTCAATGCGGTTTCTTTAATGCCAATTAGATGTTCAAGTCTCTGCAACAGGATTTGATGATCAATAGTGTCAAAGGCAGCACTAAGGTCTAACAGGATAAGGACAGAGAGAAGTCCATTGTCTGATGAGGTTAAAAGGTCATTTGTAACTTTTACCAGTGCAGTCTCTGTGCTATGATGAGCTCTAAATCCAGACTGAAAATTCTCAAATAAACTGTTACTATGGAGAAAGTTACACAGCTGATTAGCAACTGCTTTCTCAAGGATCTTAGAGAGAAAGGGAAGGTTTGATATCGGCCTACAGTTGGCTAGAGCCTCTGAATCAAGAGTAGGCTTTTTAAGAAGTGGTTTAATTACAGCTACCTTAAAGGACTGTGGTACATAACCTGTCACCAAAGACAGATTAATCATATCTAACAAGGAAGTGCTAACTGAGGGGAATACTTCCTTGAGCAGCCTAGTTGGAATCGGGTCTAAGAGACAAGTTGATGGTTTGGATGAAGTAATCATTGAAGTTAATTCTGTAAGGTTGACTGGAGAGAAACAGTCTAAGGTATCAGGTTTAACAGCGATTTCTAGGTATTCTGTGTTAGAAGATGAATCAGAGTTTATTGAGGGCAGGAGGTGATTGATTTTGTTCCTAATGGTTACAATTTTATCATTAAAGAAACTCATGAAGTCATCACTACTGAGAGTTAAAGGAATACATGGATCAGTAGTATTGTCTAAATTCAAAAGTTTTTTAAACCAAGATTGACCTAAACACACCCGAATATGGAAGAGGGGAAAGGAAGGGGCCGTGGTAGGTCACAAAGAAGAACTAAGAAAGACGACTGTGGTTGGGAGGACGACGACGCCATGGAAAGCACAAACGCAGAAGAAGATGGCGGCGAGGAGGCACCCGCTACAAAGCTAACGCTAGGAGAAGAGTCTGCAATACTGACCACCATAAGAGAAATGATGACGGAAATCAAAAGCGACATTGCAAACCGACTAACTGATTTTCAAACCAGCTTTCAGGCAGACATTAAGAAACAGCTGAACAAAATGAGAGCTGACATTGGCAAAGAGATCGAGGAGGCAGTAGGGAAAATTGCCCTCACAAACGAAAGACTCGAAGAAGCAGAGCAACGCATCAGGGATATGGAGACATGGAGTGCAGGTGCAAAAGATGCAGTGAATTCTCTGCTGAAAACTCAACAAGCCCTACAAGCAAAAGTCACGGAGCTAGAAGGACACTCTCGCAGGAATAATATTAGGCTGTACGGTGTGAGAGAAACAGCGTAGCCCTCCGTGGCTAACTTCGTGGAGAAACTCATTAAGAGTGAGCTGAGTGAGGACATTCCCCCCGAAGCGAACCTGGGCATCGAGCGGGCGCACAGAGCCCTGGGCACGCGCCCCCCCCGGACAATGCTACTCCAAGATCCATAGTCATAAAATTCTCGAGATTCACAACTAAGGAAAAAGTTATTCATGCCGCCTGGAAGAAGCCTATCATCTTTGAAGGCAAACGACTGTCCTTTGACCATGACTACGCAACTGAAGTGCTGTCAAAACGAAAGGAATACACGATAATAAAGAAGACACTTAAAGAAAAAGGCATCCGCTTTCAGACTCCGTTAACTAAGATGCGAGTATTCCTCAAAGATGGACCTGTTACATATCACAGTGCCGAACAAGCAGCGGAGGGTCTACGTGCCAGAGGTATTGCTGTGCCCTACACCCGACTGACCAAGAAGACGATGGATAACCCCCAGTTGCCGTGGGAGAACGCGAAGGATCCCCGCCATGACCCGGCGAAATTCCAACAAAACATCCGTGAGAGACTGCGGGGATTTCAGCGGCGTGCTGCAGAGGAGGATGCTACACACCCCGGCGACTGAGAAAGAGATCCTGGCTGCACTCCCTCCCTGGCCCGTCCCGGTGTTTACACTTTGATCTTGTTTTTGGTTTTGTTTATTGACTGCAAAACGGGGACACGTAAGTTAACCCAAAATGATTGACTGATCAGGTTGTTAATACACAGGCCTGTCCTGCGGAGATTTGTACGTTTTGAATACCCTCACTCGCACTACAGCGTTTGCCCTGCCCAGGCGCAGCCGGAATATACTTTATTACGTTTTGACCAGCGGGATATAATAACGGACCCTAATGTTACAAACTTAGCCTTGTGAAACACCTGCAGTGCATGCCACCAGTGAACTACTAGTTGTACTAGTCAGGGGCCCCACCTAGTGGTCGGAACATTCCCCTACCTCAGAGGTCGGATTAGTCTGAACCTCCAAGTTGGAAGCCAACATACTTTACCTGTATTATAGTTATGCTTGTTCTGTTGTGTTACATTGTTATTATGTTTTGAGGTCCAAGAGGTTATTGCCACAGGAACTGAGAAGCTCCACAATTACAGATTATGGGTCAAAGAGAATTTCATGTTGTCACACTCAATGTAAATGGGCTTACTAGCCCTATTAAGAGGGCAAAGATGATAGCCAAGGCTAAGAAGGAGAAATCACAAATTGTTTTCTGGCAAGAAACACACTTACAGTCTCCTGAACATGAAAAACTTAAAAAGATGGGATTCAGAAATACATTTTACTCCTCCTACAAAAGAGGTCGTAAACGTGGGGTTGCCATTTTGATTTCAAATTCACTTAACTTTGAATTTATCTCAGAGATTAAGGATAAGGAGGGAAGATTTATATTGGTTAAGGGTAAACTGGACCACAAAGAGGTAACCCTCCTTAATATATATGCCCCCCCTGGTAGCAATAAGACTTTTTTCAAAAAAATGTTCGATCTGATTTCATGCGAAACTCTTGGTGTTCTCATTTGTGCAGGGGACTTAAATATGATATTCAACCCCAAACTAGATACAAATAACCAAAAAAGGAAAAAAAACAACTTAGAAATATGGGTAAAAAAAAGGCTGCAGGACTTAGGATTAGTAGACATATGGCGAGATCTCCATAAACAAGACAACAATATACTTTCTACTCTGCACGCCATAATGTACACTCGAGAATAGACTACTTCCTTATGTATAACTCTGAAAAGCACAGAGTAAAGGAGTGTAGGATGGGCACAAGAGACTTATCAGATCATTCCAGCGTGTATTTAAAACTACACATGGATAGCAAATGCAAAAATACTTTATGGAGACTAAACACAAGTCTGCTAAACGACCCAGTATTCAAAACAACCATTAAAGGAGAATTACAAACATACCTAGAAAACAATAACAACGGGCAGGTGAACCCTGTGACACTGTGGGACGCCGCAAAAGCAGTCCTCAGGGGCAAAATTATCTCAATCACTGCCTTCATGAGGAAGGCAAAAGCCCAAAAACTGACTGACTTGCAGAACAAACTCCTAGAATTAGAACAGTCACACAGCAAGCAGAGAACGCCCCTCCTTCTGCAACAGATGAGAACCACCAAGCAGGAAATAGATAAAATTCATAGAGAAGAATTAGAGAAAAAGCTCCGGTTTACGAGGCAAAAATATTATGAGGCAGGTTCAAAAGCAACAAAACTGTTAGCTTGGAGACTACGTAAACAACAAGCTGAAAATACTATTCATGAAATAAGAGACCCCAAATCTAACAAAACAACCTGCACTCTAGATGGCATTCAAAAAGCATTTGAGACATATTATAAATCCCCGTACACACAGCCTGATAGAGCAGAGGCACGTACTGTGGAACAATTCCTGAACCAGCTAGATCTTCCCTCTATTGGAAAATTACATAATGATGATCTCATAAAGGAAATAACTAGGGAGGAAGTTGATAAAGCAATCTCTGGTCTGAAAGCAGGGAAATCACCAGGTGCCGATGGGTTTCCCGGTGAGTGGTACAAGTCTTTTAGAGATCAAGTAATCCCTCTGCTTTGTGAATGTTTTAATCATGTCCTAAAGGAGGGAGTTTTGCCCCCATCTTGGAGAGAGGCCATTATATCCATAATCCCAAAAGAAGGCAAAGACAGGAAAAAATGTAGTGGATACAGGCCAATTAGCGTGCTAAATCAAGACTATAAATTATATGCTTCCATACTGACTAAAAGGATGGAGAAGGTGCTACCACTATTAATAAGTGAAGACCAAACCGGCTTTATAATTAACAGACGGACCCAAGATAACATAAGGAGGTGCCTTCATATAATAGAACAAATAAAACACGAAAAGACTAGTGCCATCCTGGTGAGTCTTGACGCTGAAAAAGCGTTCGACTCAGTGGGGTGGGAATACCTCTACCAGGTAATGGAAAAATTTGGCTTCCGTAAAAAATTTATACAGTGCATTAAAACATTATACTCATCGCCGACAGCCCGGATTAAGATTAATGGCCACTTGTCCGAGACTATACATCTACAACGAGGATGTCGCCAGGGCTGTCCTGCTAGCCCAGGACTCTTTAATTTGTTTATAGAATCATTAGCCCAACTAATTAGGCAGGAGACAATCCTTGAAGGCATCACAATAGGAGGTACAGAACACAAAATATGTCTGTACGCGGACGATGTTCTGGTAGCTCTTAAAAAACCAGCGTCAAGTGTACCACTACTTATGGATCTTCTAACGATGTATGGCACACTTTCAGGATATACTCTCAATATAGAGAAAACCCAAGCCCTGGTCTTTAATTTTAACCCCCCGCATGACCTTGCAACCAGGTACAATTTTAAATGGAACTCTACCAGTATAAAATATCTGGGAGTGAAACTGACAAAGGACACAACTCAACTCTACAATGAGAATTATACAGTGGTTAGCAAAAAGATAGGTGACGACTTTGACAGGTGGGGCACACTCCCTCTTGACTTCGGCAGCCGGATAATGACCACCAAAATGAATATTTTACCTCGCTTATTATATTTGTTTCAATCACTGCCAGTTCAAATTCCTGACTCACAGTTTAAAGTATGGGACAAGCAAATTTCAAGATTTATATGGGAAGGCAAAAAACCACGAATAAGATACAACACACTGCAGCTGCCGAGGGAGGAGGGGGGGATGGCCCTACCATGTCTGAGGGATTTTTATGTAGCAGCACAATTAACACCCTTGATTCTTTGGTGTAACCCCGAGTATGAGGCCATTTGGAAAGACATTGAGTTATCAATATCAGGTAGACCTGTGCAATCTTTGCTGGGCTGCCCCTCTGTCATTAAGGATTTACCTAATCTCCAGAATCAATGGGTCTATTTTTCACTGAATGTGTGGTCAGACTTCGTGAAGAAATTTCAGATCCAAAAAGAAATAAAAATACTGAGGTGGCCAGTATTCGACCCAGATTTTAAGCCAGCATCCCTTGACTCAAAATATAGACAGTGGACAAGGTATGGAATTACATCATACTCTTCACTAGTCAAGGATGGGAAATTAATGGACTTTCAATCTATATCTGAAAAATACGGTCTAGAAAGACAAGATTTGTATAGAGACTAGGGATGCAACGATATTCGGTATTTTACCGAACCGTTCGATACGCCCTGTTCGGGTCAATACACAACAGTATCGAACGGTATTTTCGGTAAGTTACCCTGGCAAAAAAAAATTCAAAACATCATGCGGCCGCGCATGCTGTGTGATCTCCTTGGGAGCAGTGACTGAGAGCAGCACATTGTTCAGGCCAAAGCAGGCTCAGTGCTGATTGGCTCCTTGGGGATTATTCAGGGACGTTCTGATTGGCTCTGAGGCGGCATGACCAGCTCCTGGCACTGATCTTGAGAAGTGCAGCAGCAACAATGGCGAGTGAAAGACACGCCGACGCTGGATTTGCCGTTGACTACGATGCAGACGGAAAAAGAAATGTCAACAAACAGACTACTGTGTGCAAGCATTGCTTTGCAAGCGTCGGATACGCAACAGGTAACACAACCAACATGTTACCTGTTACCTACGCCGCCATCACCCGTCTGTTTCAATTGGAAGAGCACGGAGCACGTCGGCGTCACGTTGTGTTGTTTACATATTATTCATACTGGGTCAAGCACTGTTTTTCAGTGGGCAGGTTGTATTAAGCCCTCTTGTTCAATTATTTTGGATGCTGCTGCATTTACCTTGTTGTTAACGTTTTATATGTTTCATAACGGGTCAAGGAAATACTGTTTTTGAGGTTTTTGAGTCATCTTGCTCAGTTATTTTTGGATGCTGCACTTTACATTGTTGTAATGTTCACATTTTATATTATTCAGAACAAGAGGCCAAGGCAAGTACTGCCTTGGAGTGTGCAGGTTTGTTCAAGTATTTTGAATGGATGCTACAATTTGTTATGTTTACATTTAATTGTATTTTTAGTTGTAGTTTTTAGTACTTAACTTAATATTTAATTTGTGTGGGTTTATGTTTGCTGTTTACTTTGATCTGATCACTGTTTTTAATAAAAGTTTGTGGTTTGATTATATCTGTGCTACTTTTAATTATTTTTACATTGCAATATTGCCTTTGCTAGTCTGAGTAGTTTAATATTAAAATATCGAAATCGTATCGTTATCGTAGCCCCAAAACCGTGATACGTATCGAACCGTGGGAAAACTGTACCGTTGCATCCCTAATAGACACACACAAATACAACATTACTATCAACATGAGGTGAAAGGACTGGATTCAGAGGAACAATCTGGGGTCACACAAATGTTCATGAAAGCTTATGACTCAAAGCTCTCCTGACGAATTATTGGAAACCTGTACGCAAGCATTTTATTGATGAAGACCCACTCAACAGATTATATAAAACAAAAATGGGAAAGAGAGTTGGAAATTGCAATTTCCCCAGAGGAATGGACTGCCATAATACACACCCAGATATCGACCACAAACTCACAGTGTTGGAGAAGCTTCTGCTGGAAGAACTTGGTGAGGTTTTTTATAACCCCCAAAATAAAATCAAAACAAACAGGTCATCAGACCCAATGCTGGAGACAATGCGGACAATTAATGGCAGACCATGCTCACATTTTTTGGACCTGTCCTACCTTGCAACCTTTCTGGACCGAAGTACAAGCTACAACAAAGAGGATTTTGGGATTTGATATTGACTTCACTTATATCTCATTCTACTTGGGGAATATATTAAAAGATTTGCATAACAGAGACAGATACTTATTAAAAATCCTCATGGCAGCAAGTAAAAAAGCAATAACCAGGTGCTGGCTTCTTAGAGAACCTCCCACTCTGAATTTATGGAAAAGAATAATAAATGACATATACAGTATGGAGAAGGAAAAGGGAAAAGACTACTGGGCAAAATGGGTTACATATCTAGCCGAGTGTGATGGCTGAAATTGTTGTGGTCTATGAACAAAAGTTTATCACCTTGTGGCGAGCTTCTCTGTGTCTTACTAAATGTAAATGAATGATTGTATATGACCTCATGTTCATGTTATGAAAACAAAAAAATAAATAAAGTTATAAAAAAAAGACTGTTTTGCCAGGCTAAGTGAGATTCTTCTACTTTAGTAGAACGCCATAGTCTTTCTAATTTTTGTGAAGTTTGCTTTAATTGTCTAGTTTGGGAATTGTACCATGGAGCTGTTCTCTGTTGTTTAATTACCTTCTTTTTTAGAAGGGCGATGGAGTTCAGAGTTTTTCTCAGTGAGTCTGCAGCACTATCCACAACACAGTCAATCTGGGGGGGACTAAAGTCAGAATAAGTCATCTCGGTTGTATTGAGACATGGTATTGAGTTCAGTACTGATGGAATTATTTCTTTAAATTTAGTGACAACACCATCAGACAGACATCTAGTAAGAACATGTCTGTCTAACGGCGTATAGTCCAGTAATAGGAATTCAAACGTTATTAAATAATGGTCAGATAAAGAAGGATTATGAGGGAAAACTATTAAATGTTCAACTTCAATACCATATGTCAAAACAAGGTCAAGGGTGTGGTTATAACAGTGAGTGGGTTCATTCACATTTTGAGAGAAGCCAATTGAATCCAATAAAGCAATAAATGCAGTGTTAAGGCTGTCATTATCAACATCCACATGAATGTTAAAGTCACCTACTATAAGTACTTTATCAGTACTCAGGACCAAATTTGATAAAAACTCTGAATAGTCAGATAAAAATTGGGCATACGGGCCAAGAGGACGGTATATTACAACAAATAAAACTGGCTGTAAAGTTTTCCAGGCTGGATGAGAAAGACTGAGAACAAGACTTTCGAATGATTTGTAACTAAGTTTAGGTCTGGGGTTGATTATTAAGTCTGAGTTAAAAATGACTGCAACTCCACCTCCTCGGCCGGTATCTCGAGGAATGTGAGTATTAATATGACTAGGGGGTGTGGATTCATTTAGGCTGGTGTATTCATCCTGGCGCAGCCAAGTTTCAGTGACACAGAATAAGTCAATATGATGATCTGATATTATGTCATTGATTAATACACCTTTAGAGGAGAGAGATCTAGTGTTTAAGAGTCCACATTTAACCCTCTTATTTTGATCCATTACTGAAGTGGTATTAATTTTAAAAAGATTTTTGTGAATAGCTCCTCTATTTGAAGCTGAATTAACTGGTTTAGGTGGTCGGGGGACAGACACAGTTTCTATATGTAATTGGGTGGGTAACTGCTTTAATGGAAGCGCAGAGAAGCGTGTAAGACTGCAGCTCTGTCTCCTAGTCTGGACTCTGGGTTGTCATGGGTTTGGGTCAATAAATTCGGCCATATTGCTAGATAAGAGAGCAGCTCCATCCAAAGTGGGATGTATGCCGTCTCTCCTAATCAGACCAGGTCTTCCCCAGAAAGTCTGCCAATTTTCAATGAAGCCCACATTATTATCTGGACACCACCTCGACAACCAGCGGTTAAATGACGACATGCGGCTATACATGTCATCAGAGAAAACTACGGAGTCCGGGTTAGGGTTAGGGTTAGGGTTAACCCTGACCCAGAAGAAGGCAGGGGTGGTGAAGAAGGAGAGCATGTTTGGCACAGCTCCCTTGACGGCCATAGGAGGAGGGGGCGGGTGGAACTCCATCTTCTCCTTCAACACCTTCCTCTCGGCCATCTCACCCCTGCTGTTCTTATACTTGGCGGCCCTCTCGAACAGCCCGTATATTTCATTGTTCTTCAGCCACTTGATATTCGCAGGGGACATACCAGTGGCTTGGGCGGATTCAGGCGGCTGCTCCCAGAACTGCTGCCAGCCTTCTAGCACGACGGCACTGGGTTCCGAGGTCTCTCGGAGGGACGAGGGTCCGGTCCTGTCGTCCTGGCACACAGAGCTGGCGAGGTCTCCCCAGGTGGTCAGGTGTGTGCTGACCGACGGCTCGGACTCATCCAGGACACTCTCTGAAGAGGAGAACACCACAAAAATGTATCAACTGCACTGCTCAATACATACTGATGAATTTCACGTGGCACAAACACAAGTCCTAGCAGCTCCACAGCATACTACACAGTACTTTCATGTTCATTTCTGCATAACACTACTATACCCACAGAAGCCAACAACTCGGCATCACTGGCGTAGTTGGGGTCCTGCTGAGAGAGGTCGGGGACGGTCGGAGGAGCCCGGTCTTTCTTCGAATGCGCTTTCTGCAGAAAATAAAACACAACCATAGAATAATCTTATAAAATAATACTTTTACTAATACTGGTTACTGCTTAACATCAATTACTCAGGTCTAAAAGGTAACTGAGTTTATCTTACCTTCAACCTCCTGTCAAGGTGCCATGTGACAGGAGGTCTGGCGCACTCAAGCAGTCGCTCCTTCTGCCACTTCAGCAGCTCGCCCTGCTCTCCCTGCTGGCAGTACTGGAACAGCAACCACACCAGCCAGCCGACATCATTTTCTATAAGCCACCTGAAGGTCTGACCGGCGTACTTCCCGAACACGATGACCAGCTGACCTTTCCACAGCTCACCCCCGGACCTCTTGGCAGCCGCCTCTGCTGTCTTGAGATCCAGCCATTTAGGGTCAACAACGGTGCTGCTGGGGGCCTCTGCCACAGACTTTGCTGCCTCTGTACAGTGCAGCCTGGCCTCTCCTTGCCGGTACAAAACGATGTTGGGGTACTGGTGTAGCTGTTGATGGCTGACCAGCGATGATTTGGTGGTCAAGCTCTTCCTGCACACATCACAGTCAAAGGTCTCCCTGGCGATGGCATGGATCTTCAGATGCCTCGTCAGGTTGGACTTTTCAGTGAAAGTCTTGTCGCACACGCTGCACCAGCTTCTCCATGTTTCATCTGGTACAGTAAAACATGAATAAATGAGTAAAACTAAAAGCAGATAATTTAGATTGACAATACGTAGCCCTTTATTATACAGAAATGTGCTGTTGGTGTATTAGCCTAGGACAACACGCTCGCCAGATTGTTCTAAATAGCCCTATGTTGTTAGAAATTGCTGTTTACCAGGTATGCAGCGCATCCCATGCAACAAGAGATTAACACGGTCGCCAAATTGCTTTATGTTACACTGACTCTAGCATCGGCTGTTGTCTAAACAGTCACATTTACCCACATTAACACATATCCACATCAAATTGACCAAGAAAATGTTGATTGTCGCTGAAAAGCAACAGGTGTGCAGGTGTGCGACGTAGCCGCTAGTGCTACTGTAATCGTCGTTGCGCTGACCGCTAGCAGACTAATTACCTCAGGAGGCGGATGAACCTGACAGAAAACTTTGCCGATAGCCCCCAACTCAAACAAATTTCGACGAATTATAGATTAATACTAAGAAAACGTTCTTCTAACAACACACTTTCAACTCATTGTAAACAGTCTTGTTAGCCGCGTTAGCTAGCTACAGACGCACATTAATCAGCTTGGGTGAATATAGTCATGCCATACACCGTTGGAAAGTTTACATTGCCACGATTAAAATGAGACCAACCACGAGTAATATGGTTACTCACAGACAAAACGGCGTTAGGTTGACTGAAGTCTACCCAGCAGCTAAAAACATACCTTCAACGTCTTCCCTTTATACACAACGACCGTGTTATGACACAGAATCTTTTCTCTTTCTACAAAATCGATACAGCTTAATACATACCTTAAAAAAATTAACTAGCAAAGGATGAAGAGAATACAATTTACCTGAGTGAATCCTCCGTTGACAGGAGTGGCAATGACCGGTGAATACATTAGCTGACGTATTCTGATCCTTGCTCAATGATTGGTCTGTTGAGCGCTGAGCTCTGCTCAACATTGCTCAACCATTGGCTGATCGCTCCTCAACTCTGCTCAACATTGCTCAACCATTGGTCGGTTGACGGCAGCTTAGGGACTTGGTGGAGAAAGTGCCTGGAACAACCAGGTGCTGTAAGCTTTTTTCCTCTCAGCTGCCACCAAAGGAGGGCGCTGTTGCTCCATCACCGCACACAGGGCTTTGAGGAACAAAAGCTGCAATCATTCCAGCTGTGTCTGAATGCACGCCAGAGAGGTGGCACTGAGACGCCTCACTTTCCAAGTAGTTTTTAGGGTTCCAGTTCTCACTGTTACAGCCTGTAAAAAGCCTGCAATCATCCTGCATGTACACAAATAGCCTGAGAAACAAGGTTGCAGTCCTTCCAGCTGTGTGTTTCTCCGCAGAAAAAAACTATTCCTATCAAAGTAATGTTAAAGGATAGCATGTGTTTGATGGCTGAGACACCATTATCCGCCACTCAGCTGGTGTGAGGAACTGTCAGTGGTGTCACAGCATGTTTAAATGGGCTTTCTGCAGCCTGTTTCATCACTTACGGCCATACCACCCTGAACACACCCATTTCAGGAAGTGCATGGTCAGAGAGAGACATTGGCTGTGTCTCAATTCCGACCCAATTGCGAGGCTGCATCCTCGAAGTATGCGGCCTTTGCGGCCTTCGAAGGATGCAGCCTTCTGAGGAACCTCCGAAGGCTGCATCAACCGTTGTTAAATGAGACGGTCTAGCCTTCGAGGCATTTCCTGGTTGCGTCACCAGCTGTTCCCGCCCATAAGACGAGAAAGACGTCTCGACCGACATACGGTGAAAAAGCAGACAAAATAACAAGAGAGAAGAAAGGAGAAGAATAAAGGAAAGGAGAAGAAAGAAGGAAAACACACAAGAAAGAAAGAAAGAAAGAAGAAGAAAGAAGGAAAACACACAAGAAAGAAAGAAAGAAAGAAGAAGAAAGAAGGAAAACACACAAGAGAAAGAATAATAAAATAATAATAATCTGTAAATAGTTATTTCTGATGTAAATTTGTAAATAGTTAAATGTTAAGACCGTAGTTATATTTCATTCCTTGATAGAAAGAATTGTATATTGTATTTAATAATTATTTTGGTAATAATTGTACATAATTTTTATAATTTTCTTATAATAATCTGTAAATAGTTATTTCTGATGTAATTTTTGTAAATAGTGAAATGTTTCATCACTTGATAATAAAAGAAAATATTTAATCCCTTGTTCTTCCTGAACAGTAGCACTTTATGCCGTTTGTTAACCCTTTTATAAATTGTACTGAAGTTGTAAATACTAAATGGAATAGACGTGTAACAATGAACAATATTTTTTATTTAATAACAACATAAAACATCAAAATCTTCACAATCAAATAAAAAATAAAGAAAATCATAAATAAACACAGTTCATAAATAAAATAAAATTAAACACATCTATATAGATGTATATTTATTTTTCTATTACTTTTTCCAGGAGAGAGAAGAGCCTCTCCATCCTGTCTTTCCCCTCCTGCTCCCTCCTCTCCTCTGCCTCATTTTGCCTTCTCATGTCCTCCTTTATGAGGTCAAGGAGGTCATCCTCCCTCCTCCTCTTCCTCCTGGGCCCTGGCTGGTCCCTGCTGCTCCCTGTCTGGCTCTCCTCCTCCTCCTCCTCCTCCTCCTCCTCTTCACTCTCCTGCTCACTTGGCCCTGGTGTGTCCTCACGGATGGAGGCAATGAGGACAGGGGGGGCAATAGATGGCCTCTGCCCCAGTACCTCATCCACGAGGACAAACCACGGCCAAGTGCCAGCAGTGGGCTTGCCGCTGGCCCCCTCCCCTGTCCCTGGATATTTGCAATCCTAAGGCAGTGGAAATCAATCATGTCAGCAATTTTCAGCAAAAGTATTTAGTAACAGTAAAACTAATCCAAACCTGTAGGCTACCTACTTTATATATATTTTTTTAAATTGTCCCATTTTTTTTTGGCCTGGTAGGGCTGGACCTTCCCCTCCAGCCCAATCTTTTCCAGTATTACTCTAAACACAGAGGGAAGCAAGAGAAAAGGTAAACACAAGATCACATCAACACAGGGATGCAAAGATGTACAAAAATGGACATCAGCCTTACCTCCATCCCGCCGTGGCGGAGTTTTTGGCCCCCGTGAATAGATGGTCATTTTCCCCTCTTTGTTTAATCAGGAGCTCGGTTTGCTCCTTGCTCCCTAAAACAAAAATAAAACAAAATGTAATGTAAAACATGTTTTTTTTTACTATGTCAACAGACAAAAGGGTTCTAATATAGCAAAAAATTATCATAATAATGATAATAATGAAGTATAACATATAATAGTGATAATCCCAAACGTAGCTCTTTATTAAAATCTAAATTTGTTCATCTTAGTCCATTTATATATATATATAAGATATAAGTCAAGTAATAAAATATAAGTAATTAGTAAAAGTATAAAAGTATAAGTAGTAATAAGTAAAAATAATTAAATAAAACAAACCAATACTTACACTTGAATGAAAAGTCTTCACCTGTTGGTGTCGCCATTGTTGTGTTTTCGCAGCACTGAACAGAGCCGCGCAAAGGATCTTGGGATTTGGGAGGCCGCGAAGGATAGTAGCGATGCATCCTCGAAAAAGAGGGAAAAGAAGGCCGCATTTCAAGGCTGCATTTGAAGGAGTCTTCGAATTGGGACAGCCTTCGCGCGGCGTTGTGACGTAATCGGCCTCTAAATGCGTACTTCGAGGATGCAGCCTCGCAATTAGGACCAGATTGGGACACAGCCAGAGAGTTTTGTTTGGAGTGAAAGTTGTGATATTTGGGGTTGAGCATAGCTCAGCGGGTAGAGCGCCCGCCCCATGTGTTGAGGCTATAGTCCTCGTTGCAGGTGATCACAGTTTGAATGCCGAGCCCAGCGGTCTTACCCTGCGTGTCATTCCCCCTCTCTCTGCCTCCTGTTTCTTGTCTATCTCCACTGTCCTGTACATTAAAGGCAAAAAGCCCAAAAAAATATACTTTAAAAAAAAAGAAGAAAGTTGTGATATTTAAACCTGGAGTTTCGTTATTATTTTGACTATTTCGTTTGTACATAGTACAGTTTTCATTTCTGTGTTCTTCCCCTGACAGCTTTTGCTGTCTGCAGGACGTGCTTTTGTACTCACCGGACGGACAACATGGATGCGGAAAATGGACTGACAGAGGGAGAAAAGGGAGAGCTGACTGTGGAGGTGGAGGGAACAGAGATCTTTATCCATGATGGATGTACTGAAGGGGGTGAAGAAGGAGTGTGGAGAGGTGCTGGGCTGCAGGGTGAGAAGCGAAAAAATATATGAACTAACAATGAAAACTGAAACCGGAAAAACAAAACTAATGGATGGGGTGCGCATTAATGGAGCGCTCATACATGCAAGAGACATTTCAAGTAATGAAATGGTAGTCTCTTTCATTAATTTACCCGTCTACATGGAGGACGGCAAGATACTGGATAAGCTGGAGGAGTGGGGAGTGAAGGCTATGTCACCGATCAAGCGCCGAGTGTGGCCAGGGACTGACATATTGGACGGCACCAGATTTTTAAAAGTGCGCTTCACAGAGCAGGTCCGCTCACTCCCATACTCCACTAAGTTTGATACAATGAGAGGCACGGAGTACTTCAGGGTCATTCATGACAGACAGATACGTGTCTGTAGACTGTGCATTAAGACAGGGCACATCTTCAGAGAATGTCCGGAATTTAAATGTTTTAAATGTGGACAGGCGGGCCATTACGCACGGGAGTGTGTGGAGCGGAGAGCGACGGAGGAAGAGGAGGGGGAGAGCGGACGAGAAGATGGCGACGAGCAGACGGGGGACCAGACGAGGGAACAGGATGAAGAGGGTGAGGAGGACATGGAGGAAGAGCAAGAGGACGGGCAGGAGGACGACGGCGAGGACGGGGGTGAGATGGAGCAGACGAGAGGAGGCGAGGAAAAGGAGGACGAGGAGGTGTGACGAGGATGAGAGCGTTGGATTAGGGAATAAGGATTGTGGACTAAAAGAACAGAGACCATGGAGTGGAAAAGCGAGGAGGGAAGAGGAGACAGACGTGCGTTCAGGAAAGAAAAAAAAATATCCCAGAGACTGATTGCCAAGAGACAAGCAGAAAAGGACAGAGAACGAGAAGAACGAAGGGGGCCGCGGTCTGGTATGTAAT
The DNA here is from genome assembly GCA_021039105.1 of Scomber colias. NCBI lineage: Eukaryota > Metazoa > Chordata > Actinopteri > Scombriformes > Scombridae > Scomber > Scomber colias. The sequence continues at coordinate 34,149 of JAJDFG010000601.1, forward strand.
TTTGATTTAAAATGTTTGGTTTAAACTTTTTTTTTTTTTTGGTTTGCTCTCATGGCCACTGTAACTTCTGTAAATGTAAATGGATTAAGGGATAGAGGGAAGATAAAAGAAATGCTTTTTACATATCGTAGTGATATTATATGTATACAGGAAACGAACTGGGATGAGGAGAAAGTAAGAGAGGTGAGAGGAGAATGGGAGGGAGACATCCATTATAATAATGGGACTAGAAATGCAAGGGGGGTAGCAATAATGATTAAAAAGGATAGTGTAGAAGAGATAAAGGAGGTGTATAAAGACAGGACAGGGAGGATAGTAGCAATAGAGTTTAAATATAAAAAGGTAGAATTTAGACTAATTAATGTGTATGTGCCAAATATAGAAAAAGATAAGTGGGGTATTATAGAGGAATTAAAAAAGATAGTTGTGGGAAGATGTATTATTGTAGGGGATTTCAATATAAAATGTAGTAGATTAGATATAGGTAAGGGGGTAGAATTTAGGTGGGAGAAGTCGAGAAATATGTTGTTAGAGTTGATGAAGGATAAGGGCTTGATAGATGCGTGGGGATACGAGTACCCAGAGAAGAGAGAGTTCACAAGGAGACAGATTAGTGATGGGGTATTAAAACAGAGTAGAATAGATTTAGTGTTAGTACAGGGAGAAATTATTAGATATATAGACAGAATAAGACATCAGGGAAATAGCTTTAGTGATCATGATGGGGTTAGGTTTAGAATTAAGGTCGGGAGAGAGGAGGTAGGGGGAGGGATGTGGATATTGAATGCAGGATATATTGAGGAAGAGTATGAGAAACAGATTAGGGAATTATTAGATAGAGAGAATGAGAGGAGAGCGGTGTACATTGAAAAGGATAGTGTAGATGATAGTATAGGGGAGAGATGGGAGAAGATAAAGGATCAAATCAAATCTATTAGTATAAGGTATAGTAAGAAAAGAAAAGAAAAGATGATGAAGGAGGAGAAGGGTTTGAAGGAAAAATTGAGAGTAGAATTGAGTAGGGCGGAAGATGAGGAGGGGTACAGTATAGACAATTATATAGAGGTAAAGATGAAGCTAGAGAGGTATGAAAGGGAAAAATGTAGAGGGGCGATTTTGAGAAGTAAAGCAAAATATGCTTTAGAGGGTGAAAAGTGTACAGGATACTTTTTAGGGTTAGAGAAAAGAAGACAGAATAGGACATTTATCAATGAAATTAATAATAAGAAGGGAGAGGTAATAAAAGTTTATGTGGAGATACTGGAGAGGATACAGGAGTTATATAAGAAGGGAGAAATAGATGAATCAAGTATAGATGAGGTATTGGAAAGTGTAGAAAAAAGTTTGAGTGAGGATGATAAGAAATGGTGTGATAGGGAAATAAATGAGAAGGAGGTGATGGAGGCAATAGCAAGTTTGAAAAGTGGGAAGAGTCCTGGGAGTGATGGAATAGGGATAGAATGGTATAAAACATATAAGAATGAGGTAGCACCGATTTTAGCAGAAGTGTTTAGGGGGATGGAGAGAACAGGGCGAGTGCAGGATAGGATGGTAGAAGGGGTGATAACAATTATATATAAGAAAAAGGGAAGTACTTTAGATTTAGAAAATTATAAGCCAATTAGTTTATTAAATGTAGATTATAAAATTTTAACAAAAGTATTAGCAAATAGGATGAAGAGAGTGATAGGAGAGATAGTTCAAACAACACAAAGTTATAGCATACCAGGAAGAGATATAGCAGATACGATAGGGACAGTTAGGGATGTTTTGGAATATATGAAGCGGGATAAGAAAGGGGGAGTGGTGTTAGGAATAGACTGGAATAAGGCGTTTGATAGGGTAGAGCATAGGTTTTTGTATAGGGTATTAGAGCGATTTGGGTTTGGGGAGAGAATGAGGGGATGGGTGAAGAGATTATATGGGAGTGCAAAAAGCTGTGTAAAAGTGAACGGGGTACTGACAGACAGGTTTGAAGTGGGGAGATCAGTGAGGCAGGGGTGTCCTCTATCAGCATTGCTGTATGCAATAGTGGTAGAGCCCCTAGCGACACTAATTAAGATGAATAAAGATGTGAAAGGGATTCAGCTGCCATATGGGGGGATGTGTGTAATAAATCAATATGCGGATGATACTACTGTCACGGTTAGAGATGGAGGAAGTGTAAAGAAAGTTTTGGAGCTAGTAGAGAAGTATGGAAGGGCATCAAGGGCAAAAATAAATAAAGACAAATCAGAAATAATGTACATAGGTGAAGTGGAGAGAGTAGAAGTGGGATTTAAGGTGGAAGAAAAATATATAAAGGTGTTGGGAGTGCACTTAGGGGTGGACAGTAAGGAGGCGTGAGATGTGACGTGGACAGGGGTGATAAATAAAATAAGAACAGTATGTACAGCGTGGAAGGGGAGAAAATTAAGGTTAAAGGGGAAGATAATTGTGGTTAATAGTTTGTTGTTATCAGTGTGTGTGTATGTGATGAGTGTTCTTGATATGCCGGAGTGGGTGATGAATGAGTTAAACAAAATTGTGTGTGTTTTCATATGGGAAGGGAAAGGGGTGAAAATTGCACAGAAAACATTAATCGCGAAAAAGTGGGAGGGAGGGTTAAATTTAGTAGATTTGGAAACAAAACGGGCAGCACTGAGAATAAAAACGGTAGAGAAATATATGGTGGGAAGGTGGAATTACGGGTGGAAGGAACTCTTGAAGAAATATATCAATGATGTGGGGGGAATGGGTGAGAATGGCTGGTGTATGGGGTTTAAGAAATCAATGACGGTAGGAATACCAGAGATTTATAGAGAAGTATTAGAAGCGTGGAGAAAATTTCTTCCTCAGGTGGAGTATGAGTGTGATGGGTTGCAAATGTTTGTAAACTTGCCTTTATCTCTAAATGAAAAAATAAATATAAAATCTAAATATAAAAATAAAATATTATATGGACGACAATTTATAAAAGGAGGTATTAAGCAGGTCAAAGATATAATTTATGAGGTCATCCCAGGATTTCTTAGAGAAAACTGTATTTATGATTCGGTGTGTGAGTGTGAAGGAATGGAAAGCAGAGAGAAAGTAAATAAAATATATGAAAGAATTAAAGCAAGTATACCTTTGAACTGGACTAACAAAATTGAAAAAGAATGTGTCCAGACAATAGATGAATGTATGCCTGAGATGTTTGTGATGGAGAATGGGAAGAAATGTGAAATTAAGAGTATGAGTGTAAAAAAAGTGTATGGATGGTTAATAGTTGATGTGATAAAAGAGCCAGCGGCAGAGAAAGTCTGGAGTAGAGTGTTTGAAGATTTTGATGTAAAGAAAATATGGTCGAATGTGAACATAAAATATAACAGTGTAGAGTGTGAGAATAATGATTTTCTGATGAAAGATAATAGGATATATACAAATGTGGTGTTTAATAGAATTAATAATGCTGTAAGTGCAACGTGTGATGTATGTAATAATGGCCATGAGAGCTTTTTACATTTTTTTTTGGACTGTGTTGAGTTGGTTGATTTCTTTGATTTTTTAAAAGCATTTTTGAAGAAAAACTGGAGGATAGACCCAGAGTTGGAAGAAGGATGGAGGAAATTGTTTTTGTTTGGTTTATTTGAAAAAAGGAAAGATGTGAATATTTGGTTTATTAATTTTGTTTTAAGTCATGCCAGACTCGCGGTCGTTTACAGGAGGAATTATGCACATTTTGAGGGAAATAAAACACTTATTTAAAACAATAATGAAGAAAGACATTGATATGAATTGTAGGTATGGTGGGAAGGAGGTCAAACTGTTTTTTTAAGTGGGAATAAGTTTATTTATGAAGGTGAGGAGGATGAGATTGTGTTTAATTGGTAAAATGATTGTTGTTTTGTGGGGTTGATGGAAGGGATGGGGAAGGGATTTAGTTTTGTGTAAAAAGAATGTATTGAAAATGTAAATTTGTGAATTGAAATAAAATAAAAAAGACAAAAAAAAAAAGGCGATAGACTTGAAATCCATTGGGGGTTCCCCGCGCAGGTTCGAATGCTGTCAACTACGGAAACCTCAACTGTTGCTCCTTCCTTCCTTCGTCACTGTGTCAGACGGACGTGTGTTGTTGAAGTGAGGCGTTACACCGAAAAGTGTGCGATTGCTGAAATTGACAGTGTGTTCATTGCAAATGCCAGTCTGGGATTGTAGACTCTGATTTAGTAAAAATTCTACGACGTCTGGCAAGTGCTGTTATGTGTTCATCATTTGTGCTGGCGTTGAAAGCAGGCTTTTCAAGACATTGGTGACAACTGGACGAGTTTGACCAAATAACTGCCATGGCTACATACGCCACCTCATCGTTCCCTGACCGGGAATCTAACCCGGGCCGCGGCGGTGAAAGCTCCAAATCCTAGCCACTAGACCATCAGGGACCCTCTTTTCCCTGACTGGAAGAAACATGTTCAATCAAAACTTGTGCTCATAGAAAAGATGTTCCACAGGGTTCAAAATCTCGATGCTGTCCCACTTAGCATGCTTGTAACTGATATTGCAATGGCTGTGAAGTATTGTCATTCCCATATTTACTGCAGCCTTTTTTTCATCCAATTGGGCTGGCATTGTAAACAAGGAAACCTCTAAAATTGGCTGAACCCATTGAAAATGGGGCGTTAAGGTAGTTGTGGCCGAGTGGTCAAGGCGATGAACTTGAAATCCATTGGGGGTTCGCCGCGCCGGTTCGAATCCTGTCAACTACGGAAACCTCAACCGTTGCTCCTTCCTTCCTTTGTCACTATGTCAGACAGACGTGTGTTGTTGAAGTGAGGCGTTACACCGAAACGTGTGCTGAAATTGACAGTGTGTTCATTGCAAATGCCAGTCTGGGATTGTAGACTCTGATTTATTAATAATTCTACGACGTCTGGCAAGTGCTCTTATGGGTTCATCATTTGTGCTGGTGTTGAAAGGAGGCTTTTCAAGACGTTGGTGGTATAGTGGCGAGCATAGCTGCTTCCCAAGCAGTTGACCCGGGTTCGATTCCCGGCCAATGCATGAAGTGAAGAGTCAGCTGTGCCATCTGGTCATCTATGGGGGAAGTGATAAGTCCTTTTAAATAAGTTGCAGTACACAGAGCACTAACCACTAGATGGTGAGGGGTGTGGAAGGATGAAACAACTGAAAATCACCCCTGACACAAAATTGTCCTGGCTAGACCAATTTACTGGCTTGGCTATATAAGCAGCAATCTCATGTCAAGTCATGCCACCTCCGCTTTCCCTGACCGGAAATCGAACCCGGGCCGCGGCGGTGACAGCCCCGAATCCTAGCCACTAGACCATCAGGGAACCACGACCTTGGGGGGAAGGATGACACAACTGAAATCATACACTGTGATCACCCTGACACAAAACTGGACGAGTTCGACCAAATAACTGCCATGGCTACATGAGTAACAATCACACTTCATGCCACCTCCGCTTTCCCTGACCGGGAATCGAACCCGGGCCGCGGCGGTGAGAGCTCCGAATCCTAGCCACTAGACCATCAGGGACCCGCTTTCCCCTGACTGGAAGAAACATGTTCAATCAAAACTTGTGCTCATAGAAAAGATGTTCAACAGGGTTCAAAATATCGGGGCTGTCCCACTTAGCATGCTTGTAACTGATATTGCAATGGCTGTGAATTATTGTCATTCCCATATCTACTGCAGCCTTTTTTTTCATCCAATTGGGCTGGCATTGTAAACAAGGAAACCTCTAAAATTGGCTGAACCCATTGAAAAAGTGGAGGGAAGGTAGTTGTGGCCGAGTGGTCAAGGCGATGGACTTGAAATCCATTGGGGGTTCCCCGCGCAGGTTCGAATCCTGTCAACTACGGAAACCTCAACCTTCCTTCCTTCCTTCCTTCGTCACTGTGTCAGATGGATGTGTGTTGTTGAAGTGAGGCGTTACACCGAAATGTGTGCGATTGCTGAAATTGACATTGTGTTCATTGCAAATTTCAGTCTGGCATTGTAGACTCTGATTTAGTAAAAATTCTACGACGTCTGGCAAGTGCTGTTATGGGTTCATCATTTGTGCTGACGTTGAAAGCGGGCCTTTCAAGGCATTGGTGGTATAGTGGCGAGCATAGCTGCTTCCCAAGCAGTTGACCCGAGTTCGATTCCCGGCCAATGCATGAAGTGAAGAGGCAGCTGCGCCATCTGGTCATCTATGGGGAAAGTGAGAAGTCCTTTTAAATAAGTTGCAGTACACAGAGCACTAACCACCAGATGACCTGGCAGACACCTGGCAGACACCTGGGTGTGGAAGGATGAACCAACTGAAAATCACCCCTGACACAAAATTGTCCTGGCTAGACCAATTTACTGGCTTGGTTATATAAGCAGCAATCTCATGCCACCTCTGCTTTCCCTGACCAGGAATCGAACCCGGGCCGCGGCGGTGAGAGCGCCGAATCCTAGCCACTAGACCATCAGGGAACCACGACCATCAGGGAACCACGACCTTGGGGGGAAGGATGACACAACTGAAATCATACACTGTGATCACCCAGACACAAAACTGGACGAGTTCGACCAAATAACTGCCATGGCTACATGAGTAACAATCACACTTCTTGCCACCTCCACTTTCCCTGACCGGGAATCGAACCCCGGCCGCGGTGGTGAGAGCTCCGAATCCTAGCCACTAGACCATCAGGGACCCACTTTTCCCTGACTGGAAGAAACATGTTCAATAAAAACTTGTGCTCATAGAAAAGATGTTCAACAGGGTTCAAAATATCGGGGCTGTCCCACTTAGCATGCTTGTAACTGATATTGCAACGGCTGTGAATTATTGTCATTCCCATATCTACTGCAGCCTTTTTTTCATCCAATTGGGCTGGCATTGTAAACAAGGAAACCTCTAAAATTGGATGAACCCATTGAAAAAGTGGAGGGAAGGTAGTTGTGGCCGAGTGGTCAAGGCGATGGACTTGAAATCCATTGGGGATTCCCCGCGCAGGTTCGAATCCTGTCAACTACGGAAACCTCAACCTTACTTCCTTCGTCACTGTGTCAGACGGAGGTGTGTTGTTAAAGTGAGGCTTTACACCGAAATGTGTGCGATTGCTGAAATTCACAGTGTGTTCATTGCAAATTTCAGTCTGGCATTGTAGACTCTGATTTAGTAAAAATTCTACGACGTCTGGCAAGTGCTGTTATGGGTTCATCATTTGTGCTGACGTTGAAAGCAGGCTTTTCAAGGCATTGGTGGTATAGTGGCGAGCATAGCTGCTTCCCAAGCTGTTGACCCGGGTTCGATTCCCGGCCAATGCATGAAGTGAAGAGGCAGCTGCGCCATCTGGTCATCTATGGGGGAAGTGAGAAGTCCTTTTAAATAAGTTGGAGTACACAGAGCACTAACCACTAGATGACCAGGGAGACACCACGGTGTGGAAGGATGAAACAACTGAAAATCACCCCTGACACAAAATTGTCCTGGCTAGACCAATTTACTGGCTTGCCTATATAAGCTGCAATCTCATGTCAACTCTGCTTTCCCTGACCGGGAATCGAACCCCGGCCGCGGCTGTGAAAGGGCTGAATCCTAGCCACTAGACCATCAGGGAACCACGACCTTGGGAGGTAAGGATGACACAACTGAAATCATACACTGTGATCACCCTGACACAAAACTGGACGAGTTCGACCAAATAACTGCCATGGCTACATGAGTAACAATCACACTTCATGCCACCTCCGCTTTCCCTGACCGGGAATCGAACCCGGGCCGCGGCGGTGAGAGCGCCGAATCCTAGCCACTAGACCATCAGGGAACCATGCCTGTCGCCAAGCTTAACACAAAAGTAAATCAGACACTGATCACCCTTTACCAACTTTGGCCTGTTTAACTAAATGATGCCCATCGCTATTACCCGCCTCTGAGTCACCTCACACACCACCTCATTGTTCCCTGACCGGGAATCGAACCCAGGCCGCGGCGGTGAAAGCGCCAAATCCTAGCCACTAGACCATCAGGGACCCGCTTTCCCCTGACTGGAAGAAACATGTTCAATCAAAACTTGTGCTCATAGAAAAGATGTTCAACAGGGTTCAAAATATCGGGGCTGTCCCACTTAGCATGCTTGTAACTGATATTGCAACGGCTGTGAATTATTGTCATTCCCATATCTACTGCAGCCTTTTTTTTTATCCAATTGGGCTGGCATTGTAAACAAGGAAACCTCTAAAATTGGCTGAACCCATTGAAAAAGTGGAGGGAAGGTAGTTGTGGCCGAGTGGTCAAGGCGATGGACTTGAAATCCATTGGGGGTTCCGCGCGCAGGTTGGAATCCTGTCAACTACAGAAACCTCAACCTCCCTAAAAAGGTTAGAAATGTGGATAAAGTGGTGTATTTACAGAGTTAGACCTAAAATGAAATCTGCTTTAGCCTGCTGATTTCAGCTCGGGTAGGGACGAAGGCATGCTACTTCAGACCAAAGCAATGGATCAGGCTAGATCAGCGTTAGTGACTTTGATGGGTGAGTTTGACAGATAAAATAAATTCATGGTGTGCTGCAAACAGGACCATGAAATAATTAAATATATTTTTTACATAAAATTAATTGGTATTTAATGAATTGACATATTTAATAAAACATTTATGTATTTAATTCCAATTTTAATTAATTAATCCATCCATCCATCCATCCATCTTCTTCCGCTTATCCGGGGTCGGGTTGCGGGGGCAGCAGCCTAAGCAGGGAAGCCCAGACTTCCCTCTCCCCAGCCACTTCGTCCAGCTCTTCCCGGGGGACCCCGAAGCGTTCCCTGGCCAGGCGAGAGACATAGTCTCTACAGCGTGTCCTGGGTCTTCCTCGCGGTCTCCTACCGGTGGGACGTGCCCTGAACACCTCACAAGGGAGGCGTCCGGGAGGCATCCTGATTAGATGCCCGAACCACCTCATCTGGCTCCTCTGGATGCGGAGGAGCAGCGGGTCTACTCCGAGCTCCCTCCGGATAACTGTGCTTCTCACCCTATCTCTAAGGGAGAGCCCAGCCACCCTACGGAGGAAGCTCATTTCGGCCGCTTGTACCCACAATCTTGTTCTTTCGGTCACTATCCAAAGCTCATGACCATAGGTGAGGGTAGGAACGAAGATCGACTGGTAAATCGACTCTCTTCACCACGATGGATCCGTGCAGAGTCTGCATTACTGCAGACGCCGCACCGATCCACCTGTCGATCTCCCGTTCCATCCTTCCCTCACTCGTGAACAAGACCCCGAGGTACTTGAACTCCTAAACTTGGGGCAGGATCTCATCCCCGACCCGGAGAGTGCACTCCACCCTTTTCCGGTTGAGGACCATGGCCTCGGATTTGGAGGTGCTGATTCTCATCCCGGCCGCTTCACACTCGGCTGCTAACCGATCCAGTGAAAGTTGGAGGTCACGGTCTGATGAAGCCAACAGGACCACATCATCCGCAAAAAGCAGTGACCCAATCTTGAGGTCACCAAACCGGACCCCCTCCACACCCTGGCTGCGCCTAGAAATCCTGTCCATAAAAATTATGAACAGGATCGGTGACAAAGGGCAGCCCTGGCAGAGTCCAACCCTCACTGGAAACAAGTCCGACTTATTGCCGGCAATGTGGACCAAGCTCTGACACCGGTCATACAGGGAACGGACGGCCCTTATCAGGGGGTCCGATACTCCGTATTCCCGGAGAACCCTCCCACAGGATTCCCCGAGGGACACGGTCGAATGCCTTCTCCAAGTCCACAAAACACATGTGGACTGGTTGGGCAAACTCCCATGCACCCTCAAGGATCCTGCAGAGGGTGTAGAGCTGGTCCACTGTTCCACGGCCTGGACGAAAACCACACTGCTCCTCCTGAATCCGAGGTTCGAATATCCGACAGACCCTCCTCTCCAACACCCCCGAATAGACCTTACCAGGGAGGCTGAGGAGTGTGATTCCCCTGTAATTGGAACACACCCTCCGGTCCCCCTTCTTAAAAAGAGGGACCACCACCCCAGTCTGCCAATCCAGAGGCACTGCCCCCGATGCCCACGCGATGCTGCAGAGTCGTGTCAACCATGACAGCCCCACAGCATCCAGGGCCTTGAGGAACTTGGGGCGGATCTCATCCACCCCCGGGGCCCTGCCACCGAGGAGCTTTTTAACCACCTCGGCGACCTCCACCCCAGAGATAAGAGAGCCCACACCCGAGTCCCCCGGCCCTGCTTCCTTACCGGAAGGCATGTCGGTGGGATGGAGGAGGTCTTCGAAGTATTCCTTCCACCGATCCACAACGTCCCGAGTTGAGGTCAGCAGCGCACTGTCCCACCGTACACAGTGTTTACGGCGCACTGCTTCCCCCTCCTGAGACGTTGGATGGTGGTCCAGAATCTCTTCGAAGCCGTCTCGAAGTCTTTTTCCATGGCCTCACCGAACTCCTCCCATGTCCGGGTTTTTGCCTCAGCGACCGCCCTAGCTGCGCTCTGCTTGGTCTGCCGGTAACTGTCTGCTGCCTCCGGAGTCCTACAGGTCAAAAAGGCCCTATAGGACTCCTTCTTCAGCTTGACGGCATCCCTCACCGCTGGTGTCCACCAGCGGATTTGGGGATTGCCGCCCCGACAGGCACCGACCACCTTGCGGCCACAGCTACGGTCAGCCGCCTTAACAATGGAGGCACGGAACATGGCCCACTCGGACTCAATGTCCCCCGCCTCCCCCGGTACACGGAGGAAAGCTCTCCCGGAGGTGTGAGTTGAAACTCTCTCTGACAGGAGACTCTGCCAGACGTTCCCAGCAGACCCTCACAATGCGTTTGGGTCTGCCAGGTCTGCCCAGCATCCTCCCCCACCATCGGAGCCAACTCACCACCAGGTGGTGATCAGTTGACAGCTCCGCCCCTCTCTTGTGTCCAAGACATGCGGCCGCAAGTCCGACGACACGACTACAAAGTCAATCATCGAACTGCGGCCTACGGTGTCCTGGTGCCAAGTGCACATATGGACACCCTTATGCTTGAACATGGTGTTCGTTATGGACAATCCGTGACAAGCACAGAAGTCCAATAACAGAACACCGCTCGGGTTGAGATCGGGGGGCTGTTCCTCCCAATCACACCCTTCCAGGTCTTACTGTCGCTACCAACATGGGCGTTGAAGTCCCCCAGCAGAACGAGGTAATCCCCAGGCGGAGTGTTTTCCAGCACCCCCTCCAAGGAGTCCAAAAAGGGTGGATACTCTGAGCTGCTGTTTGGACCATAGGCACAAACAACAGTCAGGATCCATCCCCCCACCCGAAGGCGGAGGGAGGCCACCCTCTCGTCTACCGGGGTAAACTCCAACATACAGGCACCAAGCCTGGGGGCAATAAGTATCGCCTCTCACCAGTGGCAACTCCAGAGTGGACGAGAGTCCAACCCCTCTCGAGGAGACTGGTTCCAGAGCCCTTGCTGTGCGTCGAGGTGAGGCCGACTATATCTAGCCGGAACTTCTCAACCTCACGCACCAGCTCAGGCTCTTTCCCCACCAGAGAGGTGACGTTCCACGTCCCTAGAGCTAGCTTCTACAGCCGAGAATCGGACCGCCAAGGTCCCCGCCTTCGGCTGCCGCCCAGCTCACACTGCACCCGACCTCTTTGGCCCCTCTCACTGGTGGTGGGTCTGTGGGAGTAGGGTCCCATGTCCCTTCTTCGGGCTGTGCCCGGCCGGGCCCCATGGGGGCCCCGGTGACCCGCGTCCAGGCAAGGGACACGAAAAACTAATTGTCTTGCTCGTCATTGGGGTTTTCTGAGCTACCTTTTGTCTGGCCCCTCCCCCCGGACCTGTTTGCCATGGGAGACCCTACCAGGGGCATAAAGCCCCCGACAACTGAGCTCCTGGGTTCATTGGGACACGCAAACCCCTCCACCACGGTAACATAGTAGCTCAGGGAGGGGTAATTAATTAATTAATGACACATTTAATTAATTATTTAATGGTGTATTTATTTATTTCATTTTGGCACTTTCAGTCCTCCATATAGGTGGGAGGGCTATTATTATTTTACTCAGGATTCATGTTTTTGTAGAATCAATTGTTCATTACAAGTTCCACTTGCAAATAAATCTGTCATGTGTTAATTGTTTTATTTAGCTAGACAAAACAAAATGTTCATTTACGTTTGTTCATGATACAGTTTATTTCTTATTAAGTCTTATTAAAATGTTTTTCTATATATCAACAGGAAGCAAATCAGAACAGAACATTATTCTCATCATTCAGGCAAGTAGAAAATAATGTATGCATGATATAATATTGTTTTGTTATTTTCCCTTATTCATCCATTATAACGTAATATTAAAATTGTGACTGAATATTTTAGACCATTGTTTTAATACCACAAATTGTGTCTCTTCATTTTCAGGGTGCCCTTTGGAGGAGCCAGTGGACTTTGTGGACAGTTGGAGTTGAGGTCGAGGGAGAGGAGGTCGAGGAGAAATTCATCAGGGAGAAAGAGTAGGCCTCTTGTGATATGAGATGGTTGTGCAAAAGATGCAATTTTAGGTTATCAAAACGTTTAGAGCTCATAAAACATTTTAGGTTGAAGCATCCACACACTGGTCAAGGCCGGTCACTACCCTGCTTGTACTCAGATTGTCCTTGTTTATTTAAAAGTTGGGGGGCACTTCATGCACATTTGTCTAGAAATCATACACAGACTCAACAGTCAGGGCAGGTAGTTTCATTTTCGTGTCTTGTGTGTAATTCATGTAGTTTTAACACAGAAGCAATATTTTGAACACTTCGGGACTCATCTGAAAAAGCACAAAACTGTTAACTGTGTTTTTAAAGATAGTGACTACAGTACGAATATATATTCAACTTTTGCTTCACATAAAAGTAGGAGTACAATCCTCACTGCATTGAAGATTTTAAAAATACTGTATTCCAGACACATTCAAGTCAGGCAAGTGAGGTAACAGAGGATAGGGTTAGGTGAAGTTAAACCTTAAATGTTCTTGAATATCTGAGTATTATATTTCTGTAATGAACATTTTTCACTGCATATTTGAAAAGCACTATTCCAGATCTGTACTGCATGTACAGAAGTATTGGGACACCTGCACAATCTAATGCAATATTTATTTCCAGTACAACAGCTCTGCCAGCTTCTACTTTTGTTAAGCTTCTACATGCTCACTTTTTATTTACATTGTCAGTAAGGTGATCATTCGACTATTACTATTCGTTTATTACTGAAGTTGTGGTGGATGGTGCTGCTCTTCCATTATAGTGCATTATATTGACAGTGTTCCTAATATTTTGCCCCAGTAGTGTATATTGGATGTGTATACTGTGTAATACTGTCTGTTTGTTCTTTTTATGTCAGTCATGCCAATGTTACATTTATGGCTGCCCCATTACAAGATTGGGCAATTCAATCCACAATAGTAGTGGATTTACTTTGACTGCTCTTGTTTGTTAAACTGTTTAAAATGAAAAATAAACAGTTTAATTGCATTGTAATATAGTTGTGTGATATGTGATAAATATATATTAAATGCATTAGAGTATTGGTTACATTTATTTGGTAACATGTATCAAAAGAAAACTGGCAATGATTACTTAGTTTTAGTGAGTAATGTAATGTAACAGCAAATACTACAGATATATAACATTTACTTAACATTTTGAGAAAATGATGTTGAAAAACAAGTAGACTACTTAATTTGTTTAAATATATATAACTTCAAACTTGGATGTAGTTAAGTAAATGTTACTTAATATCTTCACAACTGTTATATTTTATGGTAAGTAAAATGTACTTGATACTGGCAAGTGAGTGTTACTTGATATTGCAGCATTAAATTTTACTTTAATCATTTGCGTGCAAATACTTACGATATATTTTTTAAGTAAATCTTATGAGTTGTTTTTTTCAGTGTAGGTCAAGAAATACAAGTTACAACATTCTGATGATTTTCCACAGTTTATTCATTTAAATCAGTTCATTCTTACTGAGATTTAACAGTTTGTAACAATCAGTAACAAGTTCTCTAAATGAACAACAATTAAGAGTTGGGTTCATTATGCAGTAAGAACAGAAGTACAACACAAACCAGCCAATAGCCAGTTTTGTTTTGTTGTTTTGATCAATTCTGGCATTATTACATTGGTCAAAGCTCAGTAACGGCTTGTTATGTTAATAATGGAAATTACATTAGCTTAAAAAATTAAGGTGTTGGCTCATGTAGTTTTAACATATGTTATTCTGCTGATGTTCATATAGTGTAGTATGTTAATGTTTAGATTACACTACACAGAATTAGGTTTTGACACTGAAGTCAGTGTTTACATATGTAAATATTAAGTACCTTCACATAATCATAGAAGAATCAATACTGTGTTTAATGCTACATACAATGGGAAAAATAGAAAATGTGAATAGAATTCTATATTTATATGTATTATTTACAGTAGTACTTGGACTATACAAGAGTAATAAAAGCACATTGTGTAAACAACACAAAGACTGGATAAACAATATGTTCCTCAATGACTTTCTCTCATCCTGACTTGATGAGGTTTACATTGGTTAATAATCTCCTATATTTACCAGAATGCATTTCTATGATCTTCAGACAGCAGGTAAAGCTGAATGGCAGCATGCTCACTGTGCACCACTGGAGAGAGGAAGACCTGCACATAGTATCATAATGTCATTTATAACTGGTTAGGTGTCTCAGAGTAAAGAGCTCTTGAGATAAATCAATGAAAATATGATTACAAAGTTATATGATAAAGTTCAAATATGATTATGACCTGCTGCTCTTTAAAGATTTAAAGTAAGACTGTGTAACATTTGCACAGTGAACACTGTGGTATTTAAAAGAATAACAGCATGTTGAGTTGAGAAGAAATCTATGTCCAAAATTACTTTAGTTGAGGTGTTATAATGATCAGAGTAAAGTTTATGCACTAAATAGTGAATGGAAGAAAAAAGTAGTGTCCAGAGCATGTACATCACTTCATCTTATCTTAAAGTCTGCTTTTGATGGATGTGAAAATTACGATTATGCTCGATTATATTTCATTCCAATGATGACACTAAATGATTATATTATGTTAACTGTCTGAAATATAAATATATTTGCTTTTTACTTTATATATATATATATTTCTACTATTGCACAAACCCCTGAGTGTTTATTATGTAGGGCAAATGAATGAGGCAGTGACCACAGTTCTGTGATAAATGAATTAACTGCTGGAAAGAAGTCATTTCTCTTCTGAGGGACTTAAAATAAAAACCTGATGATGACAGTTGATATTTTAAACATCTGAAACTTTTCTGTTTCTACCATTTTCCTGCTGTAATGAATCAAGGCACTTAAACATGACCACCATAGAAATCTCAATCGTAGTAGTTTTGATCCTTTGACTTTATCCACACCTCCCACTGCTCCTCATATTCTCTGTTTATCTTTGTACCCTGTATGAATGAAACCATCACACTCTGTACTTCTGGGTTGGTAATACTTTCATTCATCCTAGTAAACTGCGCAATCAGCTGTGGATCAACTTTTGGTGTACGCCGTGACTTCTTGACTGCAAAGACAACTGGAAACACAAACAATAACACGTCATTGAAAACACTTGTAGACACACATACTGTATTTGACATATTTGACATTTTTGTCCTGCATTTCAGACACATCACAGGCACACGTAGTACAGATGCATGTAGTATGTGGCACTCAGCTTTATATCTACATATTTATGTGGGAATTTCACCAGTAATGGCAGAAAGTATAAAGTATACTGTGTAGTAAAAAGACTTTTACACTTTCAACATATTCTGTATTCACAGACAGTACATCCTTGTCATATTGAATTAATTCATTTTTGTCATGTGTCTTTTGTATGAGTTTTTAGACTGATGATAACAACAAAATTCTTACCAAAAATCACGATGAGTGTAAGAAACACTAAGCTAACCCCAATTTTTTCAATCAGAGCCAGCCAATTGACTGTGTGGTAAAGGAGGTATCTGCCATCAAGGGTATACCCATCTGAAATAAAAGAAGATTAAAAAAGCTCATTCTGACCTCTGAAGTTATCCACCATGTTAATGTAGATGTTTCCTTAAAACTGACATTAAGAGAGCTCATACACGTATCACATTACATCCGTTATATCTCCTTCAACCCTACACTTGATCTATGTTTATCATTCCAAACTAATCACATGTTCAGGTAACTGCATATAGAACAGTTCAGTCCTCAGAATCTTCAATGGCGCTTTTCCCAGGCGGGGGGTTCTGGTCCTCTGAAATGAGGCCAACGCGGACATCTGCGGATGTTCTTTTTTTCCCGGCATGCACCTGAAATTTTCAAGATGACGCCGCCCAGATCCAAAACTATTGGCTTCCGAACAGCAGTCCACAAACCAATGGGTGATGTTACAGATGTTACGTCCATTTCTTCTATACAGTCTATGGCTTTTCCACTATACAGTTCTAGCACAACTCGCCTCGCCTTGGCTCGACTCGCCTCGACACGGTTCCAGGAACGACCTTTTCCATTACAAAGAAGTACCTACTCAACATGGGCAGGGTCGTCATAGCACGGCTCCGCGAAACTGCCTTGACTTCGTTTTATATGTGACACAAACACATAAACAATGGAGGACATGGAGGCAGTGGTGTACTTGCTGCTGTATGTGTCTTTCTGTCACACACAAAGCAACACAATTGAGGCGTATGGCTGTAACGCTGTTGCCGGTATTTAAAAATGCCAGGTTTGAGTCTTGTGGGGGTTGGCTCATGACTCTTCCAGTGACTCTCTGACCAATCAGTGGCCGGCAATCTGTTGACGTCACATTTAGTATCAGCTGGCTTGGAACCTCAGCAGAGCACTTAAAAGAAGTACCAGGTCGAGTCTAGTCGTGCTCGTGGAAAAGCGCCATAAATCTAACAGCTCTGGTATTTAGACTGAAAAGCAGAGCCTGGCCGATATGGGATTTTTGAAACCGAAAAATTCACTGATAACCGATATGGTGGCCAATATAATACATTTTTGAACTGGAATGAAAATACACCTTCTCTTATGTGGATTGTTTACTGATTTTGCACAGATATGAGGCTGCTTAATTAAACAAGTAATGAAGTATATTTTACATTGTTAAGCATTTCTAGAAATGAACACTAGCAAAATAGAGAATTAAAAAAAAAACAACACAAAAAAAAATGAGGGGTGGAGTTAGTATCAGAACTGGTAGTGCAGACTTGGAGTCTAGCGGTGTTTCCACAGTAAGTTAGCAACGAGTTTGTGAAATACATACTGAGAAGTTAATAAACAACAAGCCCATCATTTCCCTTCAATATAACTAATAGAACATTAAATCCATTCCTGACGACATGCTTTAGCAGCTGTAGTTACAGTCAGTATTGTAGCTGATGAGTAATGCTGGAAAGTAAATAAACAATGTCCCCGTCTTTTACTCTCTGTGACAAAAGTTAATCATACTTGTTAGCCACATTAGCCATTAGCCACATTAGCTAACCAGCTAACCACGTAGCTACTTTCATACCTTGTCAGCTAAGTGGAAGCTAATGTGTGAACATGAATTCACAGCAAGCAGTTTTGTTCAGGACTGAACAATTACATCCGCTGCATTTATATAAATTAAAATTTCAATGTTTTTCCACTGTTGAAATATGTAACAGAATAATGTTACCGCTGCTCTTCGTCTCTTCACTCTATGAAATATTGATAACATTTATTGATAAACAAGAAAAAAAGCATTTCTGTTTGGAGTTCAATCAATTGAAATGACTGTACTGATGTTTATTTTGCTATTTTATTTTTATGTATTCTTTATTTTGTCAGTGTTCTTTTCCAGAAATGCTTAACAATGTAAAATATACTTCATTAGTTACTTGTTTAATTAAGCAGCCTCATATCAATGCAACATCAGTGAATAATCCACATAGAGAAAGTCTGTTTTCATTCCAGTTCAAAAATTCATTATATCGGCCACCACAATGGTTAATTTGTGAATTTTTCCACTTTACAATTGGTATCGGTTTCAAAAATCCCATAAACCTGTCATAACCCCCTATAGTTTGCTTTTTGTAACATTAACACAGTCTTTCCCTAATCTTAATCTTACTCTAGTTACCTAACCCTAACCATGTCCTAACTATAGTTTACATGCCGTAATCTTCCCTAAACTATAGGTTACTATGTCATGTGCAGACACTAGAAAAACAAACAAACAAACAACAACCCAAAGTCACTGAATGTTGACATGCTGTCACTGAACATAATCCAGGACTTTGTATATTTGTTCAATAATGGTTTACTCTGTTGTTAGAGGTCACATTTATACTGAGAAAATACAAGAAAGACAGAATTTCAGAAATACAGTCTATTCATGTTTTAAAATGTTTAAAGGTCATACCCCAAAACACAGTGATGTCACGTCCGTCTGCTTGTACTGTGCAGCCACAGGTGTTACTGTTTTTTAGGGAGATCCTCGCTGTCAGTCTAATAATCACTGATCCATCTCCAGAAGGTACTGGTCCAGGCACCTTGATCTGACTGGCTCTGCAATCCCCATTTCCTGTCAGATGTACTGATCTCACTGATGTATCAGTACTGGTCACATGACATATTAGCAGTGCCTGTTCTGGGCTAGCAGTGGACTTTCCAAAAACTTGCAGATCTGAGGGAGGAAACCAAATAATACATTAGCATTATATTCCTTTAAAGAAGTCTCAGTCTGAACTTTAACCAGCACTTACATTATCAAAGATCAGTGTGAGGATCCTCCTATACAGAGCACATCATCTTAAAAAAACGTTGTTTCTATGTGGACCTTGAGTTAATAGTTTGTTTTTTTTAGTTAGATGACTGTCCATTCAATTGTGTGTGTGTGTGTGTGTGTGTGTGTGTGTGTGTGTGTGTGTGTGTGTGTGTGTGTGTGTTTATCTGGACTGATCCATCTCTTACCTGTTTCTTGGTGTATTGATTTAATCCCTTTGATCATTCGTGGACATTCATATCTGATGAAGTCACTATATATTGAATTTCTTGCTTTCACATTATTCCAGAGATGTTCAACAGTTTGTGCAGAGGGAGACAGGGATGTCCAATTCTTAGATTCAGGGTCAAAGTTTAGGAAGTCGTCCCCATTCACCGCCCAGGTTTCAAAAGCAGAGACAGTCCCATCAGTTGACTGTATGCAGCCACGCCGTCGTTGTACAATATCTATGAAGTATAAGATTCATTAGTTTTTAATTCATAACATCAGACACTCAAATATAATCATCATCTCACAGAACGTTAAACTTTATTTGGAAAACTTACACACTGTGCTGTTGATGTATTTTGAAATGAAATAGAGAGCTTTCTCCATATCAAGGGTAGCAGCATCACAGTGTTGGGTTTGTTTGAGTTTTTCTTCCTTGGTCAGGCTGTCACAGTGAGAGATTGGGACTCCATCATACACAGTTAGTTGCTCAGCTAATGGACGATCTCCAGGTCTAACATGTCCTGAAGACAAGAACGTCAGAGAGTGGGAACCTGAAAAAGAAAAGACAATCAATCAGTGATTCTCCTTAATCATTTAATGATGTATTATAGTGATGTAATATTGGACTGGACTTGGATCTGGACTTCAGTCAGATTTATTTAAAAAGGAAACAAAGAAAGAAAAAAATAGAAGTTGGTCAACACATTTGGTGATGTTGTGATAGTTACTCACAGTTGTAGAAAGAAAACCTTACTGATAGCAAGTAAGACTTGTATACTTCGATTGTTGTACTGATCATTTTAAGAAGACAGAATACACTATCCACCCATCTATCTACTCCTGTCTGTTAGTAAAGAGGATTAATTGCTGCTGAATATTCAACATAGACACAATACTACATGATTTTTCATTACTTTTCTTGCGTACACCACAGCTAGGTAGGCATGTAGTCCTCTAGCAGAGCACAAAGAGAACAAAACACATCAGTTGGCAGACTGCCATGACATGTACTGCATACTAATCCTTTCAGTTTCAATTTCTGCATATGATTTATATCTAGGCTCCAGTCAACATGACATTTAAATATCTCCATGTCTGCTTTTTGTCATACCTCTCTGAGCACAGATCATCTGATCTATGAAGACACAACAGTCCACCTTTAAGTGAAGTGTAACACTAAGGGCCTGATTTACTAAGAGCCCAGATTAAGGATACTAAATTGCATGTGCTGTCCAACAGATTATACATTTACTTAGGGTGCGTTTGATGGGTGATGATAAGAATAACTGTGCTAATGACAACAGATGCAGACAGCAGTATTTAAATGAGGGTTTTGTGTCTTAATGGACAGTCTGGGCGTGCAGAAAGCCTGCAAGCACAAAATGAAATTTGATCCAATGGAATTAGAAGTTGTAGTGGAAGAAGTTAACAAATATATTGACCCTAACCCTAACCTTTAGTAAATGAGGGCTTAACTGTACAATTATGATTATTCCTGCAGTTTACATGTTTACATGCCAAGTCTTCTTCACTGTCAAACTATCAGTTAGTGGATCAATGTAGGATTGCATACATTACAAACCAACTGGTGACACAGTAAAGAGAACATTTCTCAGCACCTTTAACTACAGATGAAGGGCCTGATTTACTAAAGGTCTGTGTGTATAAAATGTGTGTAAACTTGACATCACCTGCAAAACAAGGTATAGGGTGATCTACTGACACAGCACACTTTCAACTGTGCAAGATAATATGTGCTGTCCATTTAGTACATTTACCATAATGAATATATAATATGAAGCTTTTTAACTCCAGTGTGCAAAATACAGCTAGGAGAAAATATTAATATGTTATTTAGCACACACATTGTGATTTACCAAACCTGAGGGGTATTGCACGAAACCAGGATAAGGGATTAAGCCGGGATATGTTAGTTATCCTGGCTGAATTTAGCCTCAAGTCGGTTGCATGAAAGCAGGTTAAATTTATCCCGGCCCAGTTACTATGGTGATTTATTCTCTGCAGCTAGCCTGCTCCAGACCAGGCTAACAACCAGGCTAAGATTATTCTCAGGGATTTATCTGGCAGTTCTACTGTCATTCATGTGACAAATTAATGGGTTTTACAGCATTTCCATGGTCTTTCTAAATATGTTGATATAATAGACTATATTGTCGTTTCATTAAAGTCTGTTGACTGTTTAATTGCAACAGTCATTTTATAGTCATTCATGTGGTATCATTATTGTGTATAATGTACAGTAGATTTACTTTGTACTATTTACTAGCCGATACTCACAATGTTACTTGGCTACTTCTGAGGCTGAGCAGCATCTGGGTCCTGTTACACGTTATTTTCTATTAGCACCAAATCACTGACTTCATATCCATTATAGGCTAAATGAGCAAGACATTTCCACAAGATTGACATGATACCTCAAGCCTGGAGTCCAGCAACACTGTCTCCTCATCTGCAGAAGTGCATCCTGCAGCTGCAGATGTACCTTCCCCCTGCCCTACACCTAATTATAATAATTGTTTGCACTTAATTATATTTCCTAAGTAGCATGCACTTTTACTTGCCACATTTAAATCAAAGTGTTTAATTTAATTTAAATCAAAACTGTTGATTAGTGGGCTTGGACAGTAACTTCTTTAGTCCTTTAATTGTAATTTAGACAGTTCTAGTGGAGCACTGTTGTATTAATTGTACTTTTTTTTTAAAGTATATTTTTTGGGCTTTTTGCCTTTGATATACAGGTTAGTAGAGAGAGACAGGAAAACTCGAGACAGAGAGGGGGAATGACATGCAGGATAGAAGTGCTTGGTGCGGGATTTGAACCGGGGTCGCCTGCAGCGAGGACTGTAGCCTCAACACATGGGGCGAGTGCTCTTCCCACTGAGCTATGTTTAACCCATTAATTGTATATTAATTGCACTACTTAAGCATTGAGCCAGGACTTCTTGGCCGGTCCGCGATTGTCTGCCAGGCTTTCTCCCTTTCCTTGATTACAGTGCTTTGTGCTTGTGTTGCCTTTTTTTCTTATAATTTCTTTAACCTCATCATGAAATTCCATCAGGAGCTGTTGTTCAGCGGCCGTGAAGAATGACGTGCGACACCTTTCCATTTTCCAATCTGTGATTCTGTGATCGATGCCATGGGTCTATTTGAGAATGCCGTGAACACGCACTTATCCCAACTATCTACACCTGGCTTGACATAGCCGCGCCTTTTCATCCTGGCTCAGCAAACCTGCAACCGAATAAGCCAAGATGCGCTGGTCAGACTAGATCAAGCTGCGCTTGCTCAGTTATCCTGGATTTCTTTATTCTACTTTTGTGCAATACCCCTCTGAAGGTAATGTTGCTGATGGTAACTGTGTCTATACATAATAGGTTTGAAGGACAGGTATTAACCTGCTGATCACTGTGGACCTGTTTTGGTTTTGGTTTTGGTTTTACTAACAGCATTGACTTTGTCACAAATATTCTCCCATATAGCATTTTTTCTGGTAATATGTTTCTGCTGTAACTCAATATGTTTGTTAACCTCTTCCACTCTTTATTATGTATACCAGACTGACAACCTATTTCCTGGGTTAACATGGATTCCTCTGTACAGTAGTCATGATACTGTGTGTTTGTTGTTTATATACTTGATTTGATCTGCATCATCAAGTTTCTTGTTTGCATATCAATGTCAATAAATCCAAGAATAACCAAATTAGAGTGTTATCCTTAATGCATTTCATCTTCCAACCTACAAACTTACACATACAATTCCAAAATAAACTGATAAAGTGCCACACCTGCTATATGTCATGCATGTTATACATTCAATTCACATTCATTTGTGAATTTGCTTTTGTGGATGTTGCTACAACTAGTATTTAAGTTATTGCAGTTTGATCATCATACAGCTGTCACATCTCTGGACTCTTTTGAAAACATGCAACACAGACAAAGATAGAATGATAAAATGATAAAGCATTTACTTTAGTGAAATCATTAAGTAATTAACTAATGAGTATTAAAATGTCCTGTAGTCCTGTAATGTAAACAACCTGCTCTGAGTCTGTCTTAAATCAACAGCTACAGCTCTTTACACAGAATGTATCATGTTTGCAGTAACATGATGAAATGTCACTCACCACATGCAACTTTCAGACAGGAAGACAGGAACAGAAAAGACTGAATCAAAAGTTCTATCCTCTTTTTCCACATCTTGAGTCACCATTTTCTTGTTTTTCAGAAAGAGTGAAAGAGTGCAGGAGCAAACTACACAGTAACTTCTCAGGTTGTTTACTGCAGAAAACTGAACAAACTGGATAATCAGGGAGAGAGGTACAGATGACGTGCACACACTGCCACTGTTCAGCCCATTGACATGCTGGCATGAGGAACTTAAGAGCTCCTTATCTTAGCAACCGTCAAACTGGTATTACCTTACCTCACCTTATTAAGTAGTGTAATCGACTGTCAGTAGAACAATGGGTGTGGATGATACAAGACCCCAATAGAAAAAGTTATGTTGCTCTGCAGCTGTCTTAGAAATCCACAGTTCTTGTCAGCAGGACAAGCAGCAGCTGTTACAGTTCAGTCAGGACTCTCACATCAAGGTTTTAAACATTTAGAGCTACAACATACTTTAGTGTGTCTCTCTTCAGGTGATGTTCTTCTGTCACACATAACACATGTAAACATACTTGAGAGAAGACAAAACTGAGGAAGCACTATCCCACCAAATAAATAAAATAAAAAAGTTCATTTTCAAAAATTAAAAGATGACAACTTAGGAATAAATTCAAAGTAGAATTTAAAAGTTAACATTAATACGAGCATACTGTAATACTGGATGGCTCACAAGTTAAAAGTAAATCTGATAAATAAGTAGGACTAAGACCATTAATAGCTTTAAAAATCAATAAAAGAATCTTAAAATTGATCCAGTGCAGAGACTTTAAAATAGGTGTAATGTTTGTTCTCTGTCTGGTCCTCGTCAGCACACGTGAAGCTGAGTTCTGGAGTAATTGAATCATAATTATATATTATTTTTGAGGAAGACCAGAAAGAAGAGCATTTCAATAGTCAACTACAGGTAATAAAAGCATGAATTAGTGTCTGTGTTGGCTTGAAAGAGAAACGCATAGACACACTTTGGCAATGATTTTAAGATGGTAAAAAACATTGTTGGTTGTGATGTTCAAAGGTGAGGTTCAGTTTGAGTCGAAAACCACCTGGCTTCTTAACTTTCTCTGCTGGTTTTAGTGCCAATGCCTCCAGTCTAAAATTCAGTTTGCCCTCAGTGCTTCAGGACTGATAACCAGTAGGAAGGTACTGGGAGGTACTGGGAGCTACTAGGAGGTACTAGGAGGTACCGGGAGCTACTAGGGGTTACTAGGAGGTACCGGGAGCTACTAGGAGGTACTGGGAGCTACTGGGAGCTGTGGTGTTGTACAGTCTGATGGATGATGATATGAAAGCACTTTGAGGATTGTGGCTGAATGAGTCTTTAGCTAAATGTGCTGCCTCAGCTCAGCAGAGAGGATGAGGGAGATTGTCCATGATAGCTTCCAGCTTTCCTCTCATCTTCTTCTCTGTCATTGCCTCCACACTGTCCACTTCCATCTCTACTACAGAGCTTGCTTTTCTCACCAGCTTATTCAGTTTATTTTCACCACAGCTCTCGAAGCTCGAAGCGTAGCGTAGAGAGACGTCATGGACAGTCAAATCCGATATGAGTGTTTGGTTGAGTTGGTATGGGTATGAGCTGTTCAGACTCAGACACATCTGTCCAAATGCGATTTGAAACTACCTCCCAAAAGGTGGTTTCCATCTGGTTTACAACAGATTTCATGTGATTTATGACTGTTCAGACTTCATAAGAGCCATCTGGTTCCAATCTAGATTGGCCAAAAATCAGATTTTGGCTTGCAGTGTGACCGCAGCCATAATACACTTACAATGGAAGTGATGGAGGACTAAATCCACAGTCCTCCTTCTGTGTAAACATGGATTTGAAAATTTAACTGAAGCTAACATGAAGCTTCAGCGTCCAAATGAGTCAAATCTTCATTTTTATTCATTACTATTATTCATATTCTATGTTTCAACATTACACTGTTTTACAAAAAGTCTTCATTCCAAAAGTCAACACGTAACCCCAAAAAAAACACAAGGCACAGCAGCAATTAAATACAACAGGCCTAAACTATACACAAAACTAAAATACAATGCATCTTCTTAAACTGCATATAACTTAGCCCACAGGGGCACGAGAAAAAGCATCTGCCATAATATTGTCTTTGCCTTTAATGTGTCGAACATCCAAACAGTACGACTGCAAGAGTAGAGACCACCGAGTGAGACGCTGGTTCGGACACCGCAGTGAACCCAAAAACGTCAAGGGATTATGGTCGGTATAAACGACCACTGGACCACCCCCAGCACTGACGTAAACCTCAAAATGTTGAAGCGCCCAAATAAGAGCCAGTGCTTCCATCTCAATTGTTGAATAATTACGCTGGTATGAATTAAACTTTTTTGAGAAGTAACACACACGTCTATCAACTCCATCTGTTTCTTGCAACAAGACTGCCCCTGCCCCCACCTGGCTGGCATCTACCTGGATCTTAAATGGCCTATCTAAACATGGTGCAGCCAGGACCGGAGCAGAGAACAAAAGGCACTTCACATTCTCAAATGCCATTTGACAATGAGGGGACCACACATACTTCACCTTCCCCTTTAACAAATCTGTCAGAGGCGCAACTACTGACAAAGTTCCTACAAAAACTCTGGTAATATCCAGCCAAGCCCAAGAACCGCATGAGCTCTTTCTTTGTAGATGGGACAGGGTATTGCTCTACAGCCCTCACTTTAGCATCTACTGGACGGACATGGCCCTGTCCTACCACCCGGCCCAGGTACGTCACCGTTGCCTTGGCAAACTCACACTTCGCCAAATTGACAGTGAGACGCGCCTCGGCCAGACAGGCAAACAACTCACGGATGCGCTCAACATGAACATCCCAGGTGTCACTAAAGATG
Organism: Scomber colias; assembly: GCA_021039105.1. NCBI lineage: Eukaryota > Metazoa > Chordata > Actinopteri > Scombriformes > Scombridae > Scomber > Scomber colias. The sequence continues at coordinate 60,189 of JAJDFG010000601.1, forward strand.
ACTACATCGTCCAGATAAACAGCGCAACCTTCGAGACCCCCCACAACCAAATTCATCAGACGCTGAAAGGTCGCAGGCGCATTCCGAAGTCCAAAACTCATGACCGTGTACTCATACAAACCAGAGGGTGTTATAAAAGCTGAAATTTCCCGAGCACGAGCAGAAAGAGGCACTTGCCAATAACCTTCCAAAAGGTCGAATTTACTCACAAATTTAGCTGCACCGACCTGGTCAATGCAGTCCTCCATTCGAGGTAACGGATAGCAATCTGGTTTTGTGGCTTTATTTACTTTCCGATAGTCCGTGCAAAATCTGGGCGATTTATCATATTTGTCAACCAACAAAGAAGGTGATGCCCAACTGGAAGATGATGGGACTGCAATATTGTTATCTAACATATATTGTACCTCTGACTCCATTATTCGGCGTTTGTGTGGCGCACACCTATAAAAGTGCTGTTTTATTGGTGCACAATCCCCGATGTCAATATCATGCTCTATTAGGTGCGTGCGCGATGGGGTATCGCCAAAGAGTGTTGGATAGCTCCTAATTACCTCTACAAGCTCAGCACGCTGAGACTCGGTCAAATGACTAAGCAGGCCCCCCAAAATCACGCAACGTCTGAGTTTCTCAGCCTACCACAAACCACTGGATCATCAGGTGCTCTGACATCTACCTCCCCGTCCAGCCCCAAGGCAGTAGACGCCAAACCTGGAGACAAAGAATCAACAGTGAGTGCAGGGCTAACATTTGAACAGTGAGAGTTGGAAACTGTTACAGCACGAGAATAGTAGGGCTTCAATAAATTCACATGACAGAGACAGGATTTTTTTCTCTTCTTCGGAGTGGCAATTAAGTAATTTAACTCTGAAACTTGCCGCTCTACAGTATATGGGCCTGTGAATTTTGCCTGAAATGGAGAATTCAGAACTGGAGTCAGGACCAAAACCTGATCCCCTGGACTGAACTGACGTCTCTCTGCCCGACGATCATAATGAGTTTTCATATTAGACTGAGCTACATCCAAATTCTCGCGTGCCCGCTCAACAGCTGTAAACAAGCAATGACGAAATCCATTTACATAGTCAATCAAATTTCGAGGAGGAGCAACCTCAGCCAAATCATCTCGAAGGGCCGCAAGCGGACCCCGCACCGTATGACCAAAAACAAGGTTGTTTGGACTGAATCCGGTGCTCTCCTGTACGACCTCCCGGGCTGACAGCATCAGCCACGGCAGGCCCTGTTCCCAATCCCCCCCCCCCCCCAAGCTCAACACAATAAGAGCGCAGCAGAGATTTTAGCGTTTGGTGAAAGCGCTCCAACACCCCCTGGCTCTGCGCATGGTACGCCGATGCACGGTTATGCGTCACCTTGAGCTGCTTGAGGACCTGAGAGAAGAGATGAGATGTAAAATTAGAACCTTGGTCGCTCTGAATCACCCTGGGAATACCAAAAATAGAAATAAACTGACAAAGCCTTCACAATTGAACTGGCGGTAACAGAGCGCAGTGGATATGCCGCCGGGTACTGCGTAGTCTGACACATCACAGTTAACAAATAAGAGCATCCAGATTTTGACGGAGGGAACGGTCCTACACAGTCAATAACTAAATGCTCGAACGGCTTACTAGTCAGTTGACAGGTATGGCATAACTTGATAAACCTGGAAACATTGCTCTTCAACTTTGGCCAGAAAAAAATATCGCAACACGCGGTCATAGGTTTTCCTAACCCCTAAATGACCCGAGTCATCATGTGCAATTTTCAACACCACATGGCGAAACTTTTCCGGGGCAACAACCTGGAACACTGGTTCGCCGACAAAATCACCTTCACAAGGCACCCATTTCCTCACCAGTAAACCCTTTTGGAGGAAATAGCCATGCGCCACATCCCGAACCTCGTCTCCAGAAAGAACACCAACCAGCAGAGCGGACAGAGTCGGGTCAGACTGCTGACTCTTAATCCACTCCTCCCGAGAAACAGACGGAGGCAGATCAGGCAAGGGGACCACAAACTCAGACTCCCCCTTTCTGGAGTCTGGAAAAGCTACAGCGCGGCCCTGAGCGCGTCACAGCACAAACGGGGAAAACCTCTGGCAGCCTCTGGCCACTGTCATCCCGCGCCCCAATAAACAACGGTCTAGCAGTAACCAGAGGAGAAGGAGGCACCTTAGCCCACACAGCACCACCAGCCAGATCATTTCCCAAAATCATCTCCACACCATCCAGCGGCAACGCATGGCGTAACCCCCACTGCAACAGAGCCCTGAACAAGCTCACAATCAAGCACCATATTATGCCGTGGCACAGGTACCAGCCCCATCTCCATCCCACGCATAACTATGTAATCCCCCGTTTCCGTGGCAAACGAAAACGGCAACACTGACCGCAAGATGAATGAGTGCTTCGCACCCGTGTCCCGCAACACCCTAATCGGCACACGCTCATCACTGCCGACCAAGGACACAACAGCGCTAGCAATAAAGGCCTCAAAACCATCACAGCCCAGCTCCAAATTCCCCGGCTGCAGCCCCAGGACAATGGAACAGGACAGAGCAGGTGAAGGCAAGAAAGACTTACGGCTACCCTTCGACCTCAAAACAGGACACTGGTCCTTCCAATGACCAGATTCCCGAAAATAATTACACACCTTACTGATGTCATCCCTTCCATGCAAGTTCTTAAATGTATGCGAGGGACCAGCCGCTGGAGACTGGTTACCATAACGCGAGTTACCGTAGCTACTTGCCCTCCGTCTCGCATCCCCGCCAGAGCAACACGGAACAAGGAAAATAACAAACGGACACTGCCCAAAAGGAGTAGTGTCCCTACAGCCTAACGGGGAAACTCCAAAAACAGCGAATTGGGATGGTAACACTTACAGTCTCTTCAGATCACGGCCAGACAATCCTCCTGCAAAAACACACATAACCGAGTTCTCCAACATGCGGTGCATCTCCCAAAAATCTGCAAAGAAAACAAAACCATTAAAACACTACCAAAAGACACGTGCGGAAACCAAACAGTTGCAAAAAGTGCCAAACAAATCTCAGACTCTACAAACGATCCAATTAACCAAACTTAGGACAAGCCCCCATTTGTCACAGCTGGCTCAAGGCCATGACAAAACAATGGAGATACACCATTTTAAAGAAATAACAAATTATATTTATTTAACAAAATCATAAAGGCTACTTAGGGAATACAATAACATGAGGTGTGGAAGTCAGTAGGATCAGTGGTGTAGGATGTGCATGCAAGGTAAGTATGGTGTGTGGATGTTGTATAGTGCACAAAAGGAAACCATAAGAACACAAACTAAACAAACTAAAGCTGCCGCATCACCCGGGAAGACAGGCCTCTGTCTGCAAGGGAAGAGAGAGAGATAATGAATCAGGAGCTGCTTATATAGGAAACCAGATCACTGGCCCAGGTGCTTCCAGTTACCCGATTACCTGATTAGAAGAAGAAGAATTCAATTACTCTGTCGTACAGATTATCCTTGCGTTTCAGTTCCATCAAGAAATTCGTTTCTATCACCATCGAAGCTAATGCTGAAAGTCGAGCCTGCCCTATTGTATTTCTGGCATAAGTTTTAATTCACTTAAGGACTGAAAAGGTCTGCTTGACAGAACCAGTGGACACGGGGATGGTCACCGCCAAACACACAAATGTGTACAGCTGCCCTCAGATTTTTTCACTCAGATTTTTCTGCTGAAGGAAGTCAAGGAGATCAGTGCTAATTTTCCTGCAAAATCATCCATGGCATACATTACAGTCAGTTCTGTTTTCAGCCGAGACAGATCGAAAAGTGTTCCGTGGCTCTGTCTTAAGCTGGAGAATTTCTTCTGATATTCCCGAAACTTCTGGGGGTCGAGGAGGGTGACTGTTGTGTTCCCTGATTATATCATTGCTACTTTATAACACTAGGTGGCAGTGTCGTAAAGCAGTTACGGTTGTAACGTTGCAAGAGCATAGAAGAAGAGATTCAAGATGGCGACTTCTGAATACGATGTTGTATTGTACTGCCAACTATGCTGTTAAGTAAACAGTATTGTATTCTACACTCTGGCCTTGTTATTTGCGTGCCGCCACTACAGTGACAAACATCAACTTTTCATGGTCTTGAAATCTGGTCTGTGTCTGGCAAAGAATATTGTCCAGAATCTTGCCGTGGAGTTAGTGGTAGTGAGCACGAGGATCTTGCGCTGGACCTCTGTGTGCAGTCGGAGCGCCTGTGGTGCTTTCAGTGGCCTCGTAGATTTCCTCGAATCGGCCCCTCTCACACTCAACGGTGTCACAAAACTCCTTCACCCGTGCCAGACAAAACTGTACATCCAGTTTTTTGTCCTGTAGTATTGAAAAGAGCACGTGTGAATACTGAAAAATGCCATCAAATGTGTGAAGCAAAAATCAAAACTCAAAATCATCAAGGCGTGCTTTAAATCCATCAGCACAGCACACAGAGTCCTCATCATACTCGTCATGATGCTCCAGAATATGATGAAACAGTTCTTTTAAGGCATCTCTCTTCTCAAAGACTGTACTGACCACTCTGTATGTGTATTGCCACCGCGTTGGTGCCATATGAGGGAGAAGCTGCTGGCATATTTCCTCCAGTAGTTGTGTGCGACGAGGCGATCTAGAAAAAAATGCAGAAAGGCCATTGAGGTGGGCAAAAAAGATCTTGCATTCTTTAAGCTTTGAGGCCCCCTAAGTCAGAACTAAATTTAGCCGATGTGCATAGCAGTGTATGAATAAAGCCAAAGGTGCTTTCTCCTTAACTTTAGCTTGCACCCCATTTAATCCAGATGACATGACCACTGCGCCGTCATAACACTGTGCCACAACTTTATTCAGGCATTCATTTTCCGGATCGGATGATAAGACCTGCAATGTCATCGGCTCGCTTCCCACTGGTAACATCTTCAAATCTGGCAAACCGCTCCTTGACACCTGTGCCCGTTTCATAACCGTGACCAGTGCTAGCTGCGCTTCCTTACTCACGTCTGTCGTCTCATCCACCATAACAGAGACAAATGGGCTTTATTAACTTCCCTTCTGATCTCTTCCCTCATCACTTCAGCAATAGCAGGTTGTTTTGTATTTTGCCCGACGTCCCACTATACACTTTATTAGTGGACAGGTGGTAATGTAAATCCGTGTTGTTCTCAGCAATGAGAGAAAGAAGCTCCACATAGTTTCCTCTGTTTTTGGATCCAGCGCTTTCATCGTGTCTCCGAAATGAAAGTTCCTGCTTGCCCAAAAAAATGACACAGTCTATCAGTGTTTTTAAGATTTCCCTATTTTTCTTCACCTTTTCATTGTGGAGCTCCGTTTCCCTGCACACTTGCTCATTTCCCCAAAAGTTTTGGAAAGCACCGTTGCTTGTAAGTGTGTGGCAGTGCTTTGGTGTCTCGCTGCTGCCTTGGTTAGGCAAGTCAAATTGGCAAACCCAGTTAGTTAGTGGACTGAAAGTGGCAGACAAATCCTTTTTCCGATTGTGACAGGCTTGCTAGCTTCGGAGTTGCCGACTTTTCTTAACAATGTCCAGCTTTTCTTGAAAAGACCATCTTGAAAATGGCTTTGACAGTAAATCTGCAACCAAATCCATTTCTTCTCCTCCTTCAACCATTGTGGGTTGAACAACTATTAAACCAACACAACTATGTGCAGCTCGCAACAGATGCAGTTTGCTAGCTCTGGCTCTGGCTCTGGCTAGCACACTCTCTGACTATCCAATCAAAGGGTGTGAATACGCTGAAGTTACCATACGCCTGCTAGATGGCCTTGGTGTCGACAACTCAAAATCTGATTCTGATCTGAACAGTTTGATCAACACTTATTTTATGCTACAGGGCCCGCAGGACTGATTGTGAAGGCCTCCAGGCAGATATCTTTGACCCTTGCAACAAATGATGGCTGAAATGTGATTGGATGAATGCTTTTATATGAAAATACATGTTTGGGAGCAGCGCAACCAGGGGAAAAGCTATGAAAGGAAGTGAACAGACAATTTGGAATTATTGTATTCATGTATTCATGGAAAATATAATTAACATAAGTCTGTTATTCAGATATATTTTAGGCCAACAGAGAAGGCCTTGCAGGCCCTGATGGCCCACCACTGCCATTTGACATGACTAACAATGATAGAAAAGGATTGCAACCAGACAGGTTTTCAGAGACTCAGTTGACAGACTGTCATGTACTGCACAGCTCTAACCCTTTTTCCAAAGGGTTAGAGCCAAATTTTCCAAATGTGATTCACATCTTGGCTTCAGTTAGACATTTAAAACACACCCACATGAAGAACACCATACCTGATCACTGTCACACCACTCTGAGCACAACCAATAATCTGATAAGCTTGGTTGGGCCTGTTTATGACATGGATGAGAAAACATTCTCATGTTTAAGTGAAGTAGCATGACCTATTACCTACTTTATATTTTCTCCACTACATTACAGATGTAGTTACTGGTTAATTAGCAGATTTTATAAACAAAATATCTGATTATAACAGTGCCACTATACTGATACTGATTTCTAATGCATAATGATTATTATATAATTATAATGCAATCATAAGTACTCAGAGACCAAGGTGTAAAGGTTAAAAAGGTTAACTTTAAAGGGGCTCTATGCGAAATACAGCTTTATTAGCTTTCAGGAATTTTATTTTTGCTATGTAATCCACTAATGGTGTATTTACATCTGGAGTAGAGAGTTACGTCACACGCCCTCTGTGGGTGTTGTTCTGGAGCCTTTGTTTTGGAAGCCGGGCCGGCCGCGCGTTCATGTTAGTGCATGTGAGCCACCTCCTCCTCTCCTCCACCGGAACCGTTAACCCACTCCCCCTATATAACCGGGACCGTAATGCCACTCCCCCTATCAAACCACTGAGGACCGGCTGCGGACTTAGCGAAAGCAACACGGCGGAGGAAAACCCCATGAAGAGACCACGCTCAGTTGCCAAGAAACTCTCCGATAAAGAGAGGAATAAGACCCGGGTTAACATTGGCCTTGCATTTCCGAAGTGGAGAGCCCTGCGAGAAGAAAAAGGGATACATTTTGACTCGGAGCTAGCTCTTCTTCTCTTGGACCAGTAAGTAACGTTATGTGTATACAGTCACATATCTGTTTAGTTAGTTTTAGACTAACGTTAGACATTATGTCGCATATCATGTTCATTTAGTTGACAGTCTTAGGACGAAGCCTGAGCTGCAGCTCGGCCTCATGATAGCCATGGAGGGGAGAAATACCTATGTTCCCCGGCTAGCTCGGCGGCTAATTCCGCTGCTGGCTGGGCCGCTAACTCAACTAACTGCAGACAGGATCATCCCTATGTCCCGGTTTTGTTTTGCTGTTAACACAAACGAGCTAGAGCTAAGCTAAGCGAGCTACCGTCATACGTCTGAGCTGGTAGCCATGTGGCTAACGTTAGCAATAAGCATCGTAAAATAGTAACAGAGGAAGGAATAGGAATGCTTACGACTAGTGCTGTGTGTTATCACATTTTATGTCTGTCCGCATATTTTATAGCACAAAGGGAGAGAAGTGAGTATTAAAATATGTATGGCCTGCTTGTGTAATGTTAGTTGTAATACTGTCAGGGCAGTACATAGAAGATGATGATGATGATGATGATGATAATAATGCTAACCATGCTTCACTGGACCAGTCCTTGCTATTTCAGAAACTTTTGACTAAATGTAAAGTAAGATATGTTTGTCCTAAAAATAATAAACAGGCTATTGGACTGGTGATGAAATACTGTGACTGTTACTCTGATAAAGATGATAGACAGTTTGGTCTGACAACTACTTGTGTTTTCTATAACTGAAGAAGTTTATTGTAATTGACAGTTTAGCAATTCTGACATTTTTACATGTTTGAATTGTCTGTCATGTTGGGTTTGTTTAGATTAAAGCTCTGAAATATGTTATACACAGGTTACATTTTTTTGTCTTGCATTCCTCAGGTCATAATGCCCAATACTGCAGTTACTCCACCATGGCAGACTGGCAGATGCTGTGTGATGGAAGGAATAACACCAGGAGCTACTCTTCAGACTCTCCGTCCTGTCCTCATCACGTCCTCATCGCGTCCTCATCAGTGGCTTTGAGCACAGCAGGCCACAAAAGCAGACAAACCATACTGAATTACACTTTGCATGCAGCTACTTTGTCACTACTGATCATAAACCTTACATGGTGTCATTATTGTCATTGTTTCTGAATTTGATTTGCTTTTGATCTATTGTCTTCAGTTTGTTATAAACTGAAGGGGCAGTAAACCACATTTGTGATGTTAAAACAGAACTGTAATACATCAATGTGTATGATAGTGGAGTTTTGTTTTCATTTTAACTTCAGTGTAGATTGTACAGATACAGATACAATTGACCTTTTTTTTGTCCAGATGGTTATAGCAAGAAGAGAAAGGTGATGTATACCTCTAAAAAATGTAGTATTTATGATTGTTTTCTGGACTTGACTGTGCAATACTGCTCACCAATAAACTTGACATTATATTCATGCTTTATCCATTTCAACCTTATCCTTTGTAACACTGTAGATAACACTGGCTTAGTCCACTACTGCTTAGAGAGTGTAATTCAATCACTGACCATACACAAGTGAAATGTAAATTGATGTACTGTTTACCACAAAGCAGAAAACTTATGGTGTTTCACAATTCGGTTATTAGTGAATGAAGCAGATCCACACATCATTTTTTTGAAGAATATTTGTTTACTCATTAATGAACAATAGGCTAAACAATAACTTCTGAACATAAATTATTATAAATGATTAATTAAACATGTTAGGAGTCTACTGAACAGGACTGAGTTGCCTTTGATCTCTAAATGATGCATGTTCCTGTAAATGTGGGGTGCATGTTGCTGCAGATGTCAGAGGTAGGTATGGCATGGCAGTTGAGCATCATGATGGCCCTGCTGCATCATCATAAACCAGCCCTGGCCTCAGGTCCAAAAAACTCTTTCCAGGGTCAAGTCTTGAAGCAGGCTCTGTAAAAGATGAACAACACGTACACTGAAAAGTAAATCATGATGTAGACACACTGGAAAAACTGGCGTTTCACACTATGTTGATATTTTACAATTGACTTCAAATGGATAGAAACAGATGATACAAACCTCTGTTTCTTCTCATCTGAGCAGCTCACACCGGCTCCTCTGAGGAGGCAGACACTCTGCAGCTGCCTCAGCAGACATGATGCTGCTACTGCTGCCCTTACCAAAACCAACATCAAACTATCAGTTATGAAGAGAGCAGCAACAATTATAATATAACGTTATAATTTTATAAGGAACAAACTTAGCATTAGCTACCTTAGAGACAGTTGATGAACCAGACTCTGGCTACATTACACTAGCAACACGTCTTGGTCGATATTTTCACAATTGAACAAAAACCCAAATGTCTGTTTGCCAGCAGTGCTCATAAAATCCAACAGAAATGATCAAGGTGAAGTTGTTAGCTTGACTGCTATGTTCAGCTTGTTCATTTTCAACTATTAACAGTTAACTAACGTTAGCATCGGAAAGCTAACAACTGTTACACTACTTTAGAAATACGTTACTAATACGTTACTCTCGCTTGTATTACTTACTTCGTTACTTGACGTCACAACAGTCCGTTGTGTCCTGAGTCAGCTGTTTCATCATGGATGGAAAGTGCTTCACTGAAAACAGGCAGGTAGAGGAGGAGGAGCGGACGGAGAGCGAGGGGGAGGCGAGCGGAAAGAGGGGGGTGTACCCTTTAGCTAGTTTTGTTTTGGTTCCACGCAGTCCAGAGCTGCGACGTCTAGCGGTGAAATTCAAATCGCATTTAGCCCCTTTAAGAATACTCATTGTACAAATGAAACAAACATAAACTCCTTTAATTGCTGAAATAATGTTTTCAGTGTTTCTCTATTAGTGAAAAGAAAAGAAAGGTTTCTTGTCAAATCTAACTCTATACTTGGTGCAGCTCAGAGACGTCCAGCTCATTTATGTTACTTATTAAATGAATACAGCTGAGCAGCACAGTGAGGTCATTCTCATGGCGTCATTTGTTAGAAACACAAGTACACAGATCTCTCCAAAATCATAAAAGCATGTGTCAGTATGCATGCTGAGTTTTGCCTCTTTCATTTCTCTACACATTGTTTTCACCTCCTGCTATTTCATGCAACAAATAAGTGTGGGTGAGGCCTCATCTGTAACAAAACTAATATGTGTTAAGATTCCCACCTTTAATGAATAACATTAAAACTAAGATTTGAAAGGCTAGAAGTAAGTGACAGTGAAAGTGTAAACAGAAGTTTTTGCCTTTTTCTCCAATCAGAAATCATATGGTAGATTAATCATTTCATTTTAACTTTGAGTTAAAGTCCACACTCTGCTCCATCAGGAGAGTTAAAACACGTTTCAGTCAAGATGATCATTAAGTTAATTAAGTGACTTTTCTGTTTTGTCACTTACAATTATTTCTCTAAATATTTACAGTAATAGCTTCATTCTGTACATGAACACACATCCATACTAAACACTAAACCACTAAGTCAGTGCTCTCCAACCCTGCTCCTGGAGAGCTACTGCCCTGCATGTTTTAGGTATCTCTACACTATAACACACCTGATTCTAATTATTAACTCATTATCAAGCAGCTGAAGCTTGTCAAGGAGTTTGATAATGAGTTCATTATTAGGACCAGGTGTGTTAGAGTGGTGAGATACCTCTAACACGCAGGGCAGTAGCTGGACTGTACTTTTCTAGTTTTTTGACCACTCAAAGCACTTTTACTCTACATGTCACATTCACCCATTCACACACATTCATATGCTGATGACAGGAGCTACCACACAGGTTGCCTTCTTCCACTTTAAACATCATTCCTCTGTACAGCAGTCACGATACTGTCAGAGATCCTTGTTCTCCCACATTTATAGTTTATATGCTTGTTTAGAAATGAAGTGTCTTGTTTGCATGTTGATGGTAAGAAATATCAGAATAACCAGTGGAGCGTTATCCTCATTAGTGGAGTGTTATCCTCATCTTCCAACAGGGGCAGATTTAAGAGTTGACAAGAGCTGGGACTAAGCCCAGCACACCCAGAGCCAGGGACAATTTTTAACATGGACATCATTTAATTTTACTACTGCAAACACAAGTATCAGTAGTAATGATTTATTTTGGTCCTTATCAACAATTTTCCAAAACCATAACATACATAAATAACAATCAACTGAAATGTTTTCAGAAGTTTTTCTTTTAATTACAATAGTTATAAACTCACTCAGATTCAGTCAGCAGCGGGTTGAAGTCACTGTTCAGAAAAAGTGACTTTAACCAGATTTCTTTCTGGTTTTAGATTCTGGGCTGATATGTGTAAGTCCTGCAGTCCTGTAATTTTGCTCTGAGATCAGTCTAAGAATTACATTTTCAACTAAATATTTATTTAAAAATGCTCCAACTAAGTTCTATTAAACCTTTTAAAAGTTAATTACCAACATAAAATTGAGTTCTTCAGAGTTCTACACTAATGGTTGTCAGTTAAAAGCCCAAAATCTCTTTAAATATAACGAAGAAAGTTAAATACACTATTGAAGTAAATATACTTAGTTATGCTCACTGGTAAATAGACACGAGCAGCACTAGCAGTAAGTGACAAAACACAATAAGAACAATTAATAACTCATATGTGATAATACAGTCTGAGTCTGTCTTAAATCAACAGCTGCAGCTCTTTACACAGAATGTATCATGTTTGCAGTAACATGATGAAATGTCACTCACCAAATGCAGCTTTCAGACAGGAAGAAAGAAAGAGAAAAGACTGGATTGAAAGTTTTATCCTCTTCTTCCACATCTTGTGTCACCATTTTCTTGTTTATCTGAAAGAGTGAAAGAGTGCAGGAGCAAACTACTCAGTAACTTCTCAGGTTGTTTACTGCAGAGTTTAACTGAACAAACTGGATAATCAGGGAGAGAGGTACAGATGATGTGCACACGGTGCCACTGTTCAGCCTGCTGGTATGAGGAAATTAAAACATTAACCCCACAGCTTAGCATCCACCAAACTGGCACTACCTTTAAGTCTTTTATTTGACTGCCAGTAAAACAGTGGGTGTGGATGATACACCAATAGAAGCACAGTTATTTTGCCCTGCAGCTGTTGAATGCTGCTTCAGAGTTTTTAAAAAATCTTATTACAACACAGTACACATGCTCTTGTCTTAAAAGTGTTATTGGTCACTATAATAATCTTAGAAATCCCTCCTGCCAATGTTTCCCACAGTGCTGTGCAGTTGCTGTCCTGCACACATCTCCCACTGAGGCCCCGGTTCAGAACAAGCATAACTTTGTGATACAATATGGTCAAGCAGGGCCAATATACTGTACAGAGTGATGTACAATATTCTATACTTTATCAGCACAAATAAGACAGAGAGGTTAAACAGTTGAACGGCTTGTCCTGCATTGTCAGCCTGGATAGATAAATACAGTAGATAGATAGATAGATTCATAGTGCACCATACAGAAATCATCAGATAAATACACATACAAAACAAACATCCACTACCTTACACTAGACATCCATAACCCCACAGTAAACATCTCCACCCCTACTGTGTGTAATGTTTGTGGTAAAAGACTCCTCTGGCTCCTCTGACTTGGAATTTTTTGTCATCACTGTACACTGACTACCATATAACATGAGACATGAATGTGTGCACACATGGTTGCAGTAATATGATGAAATGTCACTCACCACATGCAGCTCTCAGACAGCAAGACAGTAACAGAAAAGACTTAATTAAAAGTTTGATCCTGTTCTTCTCCATCCTGTGTCACACACAACACACACTACAACACAGTACACGTGCTGCTGTGTTAAAAGTGTTATTGGTCGTCTCAGAAATCCACAGTTCTTATCAGCAGGACCACTAGCAGCTGTTACAGTTCAGTCAGGACTCTCACATCAAGGTTTTAAACATTTAGAGCAACAACATGTACTTTAGTGTGTCTCTCTTCAGGTGATGTTCTAGAAAAAATCTGATCAAGCTTTACACAGACTGTCCCTGAGCCCATCTCTTCCTGTTGGTCTCAGTTTTCTTCACTTACCTTCACTATCCCTCTCCATCATCCATTTACCTCCCTCAATCCCAATTTCTCATTTCTTTAGACTAATCATTTATATAAACTGTAATCTGACATTCTGATAACTGACAATACTAATGACTAATTGTTCATTGTCCTGTCACTGAGTCACTAAGTTTGCTGTATAAGATAATAAATGGGAAATAATAATGTGTAACATGCAGTCTGAATCCAGTTTCATAAAAAAGGCCTTCAGGAGAACTGTCCTCTGTCTCTGTGTGGAGTGGATTACTCAGCTGTGTCGTATCTCAGTGAAGTTTTCTTTTTGACAAATTTCAATCAGGCTTCCGACCTAACCACAGTACAGAAACAGCTCTTATTAGAGTGTTAAATGACATAAGGTTGAACAATGACTCAGGCAAGGTGTCAGTTCTGGTCCTGTTGGATCTCAGTGCTGCATTTGACACTGTGGATCACAGTATACTGTTGAACAGGTTGGAAACCTGGGCAGGACTCAGCGGAACAGTCCTAGACTGGTTCAGGTCCTACTTGGAAGAGCGGAGTTATTTTGTGACCATTGGAAGTTATGAATCTGATCGAGTGGCTATGACATGTGGAGTTCCTCAGGGGTCAGTTCTTGGACCCCTTCTGTTCAGTCTATATATGCTGCCCTTGGGTCAAATTCTGCAGAACTCAAATGTAGACTATCACAGTTATGCAGATGACACACAGATATACCTAGCACTGTCCCCAGATGACTACAGTCCAATACAGTCATTGTGTCACTGTTTAGAGCAAGTAACAAATTGGATGAACCAAAATTTCCTTCAATTAAATCAGGACAAAACTGAGGTCATTGTTTTTGGCAATAAAGAGAAGAGGATTGCTGTCAGTAAACATCTCGAGTCACTCTCTCTAAAATCTACGGACCAAGTCCGAAACCTTGGCGTGGTGATAGGCTCAGATCTGACTTTCAGCAGTCACATCAAATCAATCACCAAAACAGCCTTCTATCAGCTTAAGAACATATCCAGAGTGAAGGGTTTTATGTCTCAAACAGACCAGGAGAAGTTGATTCATGCTTTCATCTCAAGTAGACTCGACTACTGTAACGGTCTTCTGACTGGACTCCCACAAAAAAGCATTAAACAGCTGCAGCTCATTCAGAACGCTGCAGCTCGAGTTTTAACCAGAACAAAGAGATCAGAGCACATTACTCCAGTTCTAAAGTCTTTACACTGGCTCCCAGTCAGTTCTAAAGTCTTTACACTGGCTCCCAGTCAGCTATAGAATAGATTTTAAAGTTCTGCTACTGGTCTACAAATCACTGAATGGTTTAGGTCCAGAATACATGAATGACATGTTAGTAGAATATAAACCCAGTAGAGCTCTGAGATCTACTGACTCAGGTCAGATAGTTGAGCCCAGAGCTCTGAGATCTACTGACTCAGGTCAGATAGTTGAGCCCAGAGTTCAAACTAAACATGGTGAAGCAGCTTTTAGCTGTTATGCTGCACACAACTGGAACAAACTACCAGCAGAACTGAAATCAGCCCCAACAGTGAACACTTTTAAATCCAGGTTAAAAACATTTCTCTTCTCCTGAGCTTATGATTGAGCTCTTTTAAAGCACTTTACATTTTAATCTTTCATTTGCACTCTATGTCCTTTTAATGATTTTAAAGCTAATTTATTATTTTATGCTGCAATCATTTTATTTATGTCTTTCTATTTTTCTGTACTTTGTTTTTATTATGGGGGGGGGGTGGGGGCGGGGGTTAATTGTATGTTTTAAGTTTCTCAAATTACATGTTTTTCTGTTTTATGTAAAGCACATTGAATTGCCATTGTGTATGAAATGCGCTATATAAATAAAACTGCCTTGCCTTGCCTTGCCTTGAAGTTAGAGGGCTGTTCTTGAGTAAAAACCTGAGAGGAAATGTAGTTGTTTGGAGTAGTTGTCATTCTCAGACAAATCAGGCCTGTTAACCAACAAGTCCTCCAAATACTGTATGTTATTAGACCATGTGACTCCAGAGTGACATCACTCATTATTTCGTCTGCTGTATGCGACTGTGTTGCCTCTATAGTCCTATCTCTGTCTCCTATAGTCAGCTGTTATTAGTCTCCCAGCAGCCATCAGAATGTTGAAACGGGCAACTAGAATCATCTCTGTCCCTCTGTGTTATCTTGACGTCACCCATTGGTTTGTGGACTGCTGCTCGGAAGCCAATAGTTTCGAGTCTAGGCAACACCATCTTGAAAATTTCAGGTGCATGCTGGGAAAAAACAGAACACGGATTCTACTTATATGGGCATGAGGCGGAGTCATGGGCGGAAGTAAGGGCGGAGCCAACGGCGGAGTGGGGAGGTTGCGATTGGTTGCAAGGGCTGGATCTCGAGGACATCGGTCAATCAACCTGTCGTCCCAATGCATACCCTGCTTTATCGTCAAATAACGGTCGCCCCCTGGTGGCCTTTTGATAGAATGCAGCTCTAAGTTACTTCCTCGTTGGCCTCATTTCAGAGGACTGAAACTCCCCGCCTGCAGTTAACTGAGCTAGCGGCAGAATTAGCAGCTGAGCTAGCGGCCGAAAGCTCTCAGCAACAGTGTCCATGTTTCGGGTAGAGGTGGTGACTTTGATTGACAGTTGACACTTGGTAGGGGGTGGGGTTTCATTCAGAATTTGGTAGCAGAGACAGAGGCTGATTTTTACACAAATTTGAAGCCTAATTTTACATATTTGGCGATTATTTTAATCATTCACATTTGGTAGGGTGGTTAACAACACACTTTTCTGTGGTATGTCAAACTCAGAACACATTTATTCTTACTTTACACGGACCTTAAGACTAATGTTAGAAGCCCACCTCATTAACATATGGAGACAGAAATAAAGAAATGTGGAAATGTAGAAATACAGAAAAAATAAATGTAGAAATAAAGAAATGAATAAACAAATGTAGAAAATAAATAAATAAATACATAAATGTGACTGTGTCAGGTCATTTGAATGGAGTGATTAATTAATGTTTACTGTGGACAAAATAAATAGTTTTATTGTATTGTATTGTTTTGTATTGTAGTTGTATGATTTGTGGTGTATAAAAAGATTCAACATTCATCAATAGAAGATGAACAAAATGTACATAATCATAATGAGTAATATAATTTTAAAGTACATTCATAATGTACCTGGTGCTCCATATAATCAATGTATTATTTACACAGTTAGATGTTGTAGTAAGAAAAGTATTCACTTAAGTTTCCTGTGCCATACATCTTCAAGGTAAAATTGAACTTTGTAAATGTTGTGCATACACTCACAATACACAAGTGTGTCGTATTTGAACCATTTCTGAAAACGGGGCGCTATAGTAACAATATAACAAGACATTTCTCGAAACCAGAATATGATCAGGGTGACTTTTGAACACTGGAAAATAGAAATAAATCGTGTACTCATCCCGGCAGCAGCCCTGTGGCACTCGTACAAATTTACTCTGCAATCCTACCTGAGAGGAAGATAACAGGTTAGAATGTGAACAATGTAGTTTGTTTGTTTAAACTATACATTCCACATTCATTCCAGTTGTGGCAGTGCCAAGGGTTTCAGATAACTAGATGTGATAAGACGTAATAAACCCCAGGAAATACTGATAGGGGCATGGTTGATAGGGGATAGTTAGGGAGAGTAAGGCCTGTTATATCTGGAATTAACTGAGGGAGCATTCCCCACCACACAATCATAGTAAGCTGCTTCATACTGTAACATCTGAAAACATAAAACATAAAAAAACACATTCATGACAGTAAATTTATTACATTGTCTTTTGCCTGTCATGTAATTGTCAAAAAAACAACAACCAACAAACAAAACAAAGAAACCAACACATCCACAAACACTGTGCTTTATGCGGAGCCTAAATGCCCTGTCAAGGTGCACTATAACATTGTTATTGTGAGGTCATGTTTTTGACATTTTTTTCAAGGTAATGTTGATGTTGAGCTGTATAGTAACTTTTTCCCCACCTTATGGTTTTACTCTCTAGTTTAGGCTAATCTCTATAAATAACTTCCAAGTCCAGATACCTCATTGAGTTTGCTCTATTTTTTTATTGAAATCAAACCTTTTATTCACCAGCCTCTTTGTCACTTCTTAGAAACATGATTCGTAAGATTCTTCACTTTCATAAATGTATTAACAACAGGTCACTCTGGTGCCCACCACACACACGCGCAGTGGGCACAGACACTGTCCGTACAGCTGGTGTGTGTGTGTGTGTGTGTGACAGGAGGCAGGGAGGGTGAAAGTTCACCAGCATGGCTCTCACATATCAGATGACAATGTGTGAGAGTTGGACGCTAGAAGAGGCTTAAACACAGTTAAAAACAAAGCGACAGGAGAAGAAGGAACATGACGACAGAGAAGGTGTCCGTACTGAGCGGGAAGGAGGAAGAGGAGGAGGAAGACGAAAACCCAGCTCTGGGATATTACGACGACGACGAAGACGACCTGGAGGCGTTTTCAGACGCAGAGTTAGGCTGTGAGGACGGAGGTAGGAGGATATTTGTGTTGCTTAGGAAGGTCACACAGCAGCACAGACACAACACACACACACAACACAGACTGTACTATCACTGCAGCTCTGCTTTATTCACTGCTCAAACGCGTCAGTGTGGAGGAACGCTGTAACTTTGGCTAGCAGTCCTCTGTTTAGCTAACTGTGTTTGTCTCTGTGTGTTAGCATGAGCTTCTGTTTAAAGGAGCAACCGAGAACTTCTACTGAAAGTTTTACACACACACACACACACACACACAACACACACAACACACACACACACACACACACTGGCTGTTGGTTGTTTTCCTCTCCTAACGTTATGTCTTAAAGACATACACAGCTTACTCCACTCACTATCTACATCAGGGGTGTCAAATATGCCCGTGGGCTAGAACCGGCCAGCCAAGGGGTCCAATCCGGCCCACTTTCCTTCCTGTTTTCCTTCCTTCCTTCGTTCCTGTCTTTTTTCCTTCTTTCCTGTCTTTTCCCCCCATCTTTCCACCTGTCCTTCCTTTCTTCCATCTTTCCTTCCTGTCTTCTTTTCCTTCTTTTCTTCCATCTGTCCTTCCTTCCTTCCTTCTTTCTTGTCTTCTCATCCTTCCTTCCATCTGTCCTTCCTTCCTTCCTTCCTTCCTTCCTTCCTTCCTGCTGTCCTTCCTTCTTTTAATGATCCAGCCCACATCAGATCAGATCTGGCTGTATGTGGCTCTTGAATGAAGATGAGTTTGACACCACTGATCTACATGAATCTGACATTTGAATGTAATAATGTCATACACAGAAAACATAACAGATTTGTAGTTTTGTACATTTGGTAACTCTGAAAGTACTGTACACCAAAATATGTGACCATCTGTCTTGACCAGAGTTATAATATTAGACATATGACTAATAATACTAATAATTGTTTATGCCATGTGATCTTTGAGCATTGGCTTTCAAAAATCACAGGAACCTTTTAAAAGCACACACCTGTTGCTTGAGGAAGCCACAATGCCAAAGTCATTCACTCTCAGATCTGTAAACATGTATGACTAATGAAGATGTAAACAACCACTGTGTGTGCTAGAATCATTCCTGCTCCAGATCAGCACATGCATGAGTTCTAGCTGTGCACAGGATCATCATCTGTTTATTTACTGTGATGACCCCACTGCTGATTTTGGGACTATTGCTGAATCTCTATGTTTTTGAACAGTGAATATTTTTTCCAGCAAGTCACATGCACGGAGTCAGAGTGCTGCTCAATCAGAGAGTGAAGAGATGAAGTCAGTCTTCCACTGAGATTTAGAGGTTAGAGAAGTTGGTTTCCAGCTGGATGAATCTGCCTCTTCCTCATTCCCACCACTAAGCAAAGTTAACCTCCAGTAGCTTCAGTGAGGCTGTTTGATGGTCAACAACAGTACTTCCTGGTGTGACTGAGTGTACTGCTTCATATGTTAAAATGTTACAGAAACAGCCACCTCCATTTCTGATATTGGGCAGGGGGTTTCTGAAAGTAAGGAATAGTTATTTCAGTAGACACATGAGAGGTGTGTCTATTAAAATATATCAACAACTATTTGATGAATTGGCATTAGGGTTGCAAAGGGGTGAAAAATTTCCGGTATATTTCTGGAAAGTTTCCGGTAAATTTCCATGGGAAGTTAAGCTGGGGAATTTTGGAAATATTCCAAATTGGAAACTTTCCATGGGAATTATGGGAATTTATGGGAATTAAATGGGAATTTATGGCAACTGAGTGTAATTTAGTGGAAAGGTATCATCATTTGATTGATTAATTGGATAAAAAAATTCCACCCCTTTATTAAAAAACAGAACATTATTTTAAGTTGACAATGAAAAAAGGTGCACAAACAATGTCGCTTGATGTCCCTGAGCTGTTGAAGTTATATTAAATTATATAATTATTTATAATTAAATATTAAAAAAACAACTAAATGTTATTATTCTTAATGGTTTCACACACAAAAAATACAACAATGTGTCAGTGAAGCTACACATCCCTGACGGGATCTGTGCATGTGATGGAGGAATGCACAGTGCATGTAGGGGGCGTGGTCTCAGATAGCATAGATATTCAACTGTACTGCATGATATCTGGTTGTTTTAGTCTTGTTGTGAATTGTGTTTCAATACCATTTTAAATAAGTGTTGTGTTGCTGCAGAGATGATCTACAGCAGGGATGGGCAGCTTTCTTGATAGAGAGGGCCACAAATATTTTATCCTCACTTCCAGAGGGCCACAGTAGGATCATTATAGCTGCTTATAAAGAATGAAATATATCAGTAACTTAAGTTTATTATACCAGTCCCTCCAGGAATTCGCGATGTCGCGATCGCAACAATTAACGCAAATTCAACCAATCCGCGCGATTATGTGCGGGCCTTGCAATTTTGTCCAATCACCGCAACTTTTCCGCAAATTGGACCAATCATCTGTGCTTTCCGTGACAAGAGAATGACGGTAAAACTTGGGTGAGGTCGGCAAAAAATACCGTCTGCTGCGACGGTAAACTCAACTAATTCTGTGTGTCTGTATCTGTGTGTCTGTGTTGTGTGCATGTGTCTGTGAGGGAGATCAATATTGTGTGTGTCTCTGTTTGTGTATGTGTGTCTGTGTTTTGTGTGCATGTGTCTGTGTCTGTCTGTGTATGTGTTGTGTGTGCATGTGTCTATGTCATTTGAAGGAGTTGAATTTACTGCAAGGTTACTTGTTGTTTAAACCTTTCAACCATCCAAAAATAAAACATATTTTGTGAGAACTTTTGTAATCCTCAGCCTGTTACTTGGAACAAAGCAAAATGCAGTTTATGTTCTCCCTAGAAAAAAAATCCTTTGATTTTTAATTAATTATTCAGAACAAAACTACAACTTTTTTTTTGCAATTTTCACTGTCTCCCGCAATTTAATTGCAACAAAAGTGCTTAAAACATCGCAACATTTACCGCAATTTTTTTTAAATGCTGCCGCAAAATCAGGCATTTTAGGCTGCAATAATCAGAAAAAATCCCGCGAAATCCTGGAGGGACTGTTATACTATCTAGGGCTGGGCCAGAGGCGGTCCTAGCTAGTTTTGCGCCCTGGGTGGACCGACCATCAACCCCCCCCACACACACACACGCACGCACAATATTGAACTATTTATGTTATTTTATTACATATGTTATTAAATACAAAAATTAACAAGAGTAGAGAAAGAAATTAAGATAAATAAATGACATGTAGTATGTTTACACCAATGTAAATTGCACAAATCCTTCACCACACAAAAATAAGGTGAATATTTCCATCCATCTATATCCATTAACACTTATGTTCTATTAATGCATTCAATAACCTAAACTTCTTCCCCGGAGTTGTCTTTCTGGTTTCTGGTTTCTGGCTCTGCTTTCTCGTCTCACAGGTAATCTGGGCCTGTAGACGTCCGGATGACGGATTCCAGTCCTGGACCATCTGGCTCCATTGTTGATTTTCATTGTGCTTCTCTCCTCTATCCTTCCTTTCTCTCCTCTCAACCCCAACCGGTCGAGGCAGATGTCCGCCCACTTCTGAGTCTGGTTCTGCCTGAGGTTTCTTCCTGTTAAAAGGGAGTTTTTTCTTGCCACTGTTGTCACAGTCTGCTCTGCTCCTCCCCTGCTCTGCTGCTCAGCCACACCCCTCATCAGTCTAACAGCCTTCACCTGCTGCTCTCACCTGCTCACCATCTCCAATCAAGCCAGTATATGAGCAGCCTTACTCCACTCACTCTTTGCCAGATTGTCTTTGCTTCCATGCCTGACTCTCCAGTACTTACTCCCGGATTGCTTACCTGTTATCGACCCGACTTGCCACCGACCACCGCCTCTCGTCTCAGTCCCGGTAAACCCACCAGCCTTCTGTCCCTGACCTCGAGTATTGCCTGTCTGTTTTCTGCTCCTCGTCTGCCTGTGGCTGGTTGGCACTTGGCCGGTTTCTGCTCATCAAGAAACCCACCTGATCAGCTTCACTTCTCCAGCGGGACTTCCATTAGCAGTGAGTTTCCCCCCTTACCTGCCATGCTCACCTGGACCTGGTTCTCTGCTGCCATCCTCTGACCTGCTGTGCTTATTCTGCTGAATAAAGACTGTTTCATACAAGTTCCTGGTTCTATTGGGTTCACTCCATACCCGTTACAACTGTTGCTCATGTGGGAATGTTGGGTCTCTTTAAAGTTAAAACCTGAAGAGTTTGGTTTAGAACCTGCTCTATGTGTAAAGTGCCTTGAGATAACTTTGTTGTGATTTGGCGCTATACAAATAAAGATTGATTGATGAAATATAGTATGTAAAACTTTTTTTCTTTTTGCATTTTATTTATTTATTTATTGCATTTTCACATAACCCAATAACTTACATGTAGCTATAACGGGTCTGTATTCATTTTATAAATGTATTATTTATTTGGAAGCAGCAGTTTGTGTTTGTGTGGCCTGGGATCATAATCATCACAGGTCAGTCTATCCCCCGCCCCTCTCTCCCCCCTTGCTTTTCCTCTGAGAGTGAGACTCACACACAACCTGCTCACAGCCTCTGCAGTCGCAAGTTGATCCCCCGCCCCCTCCCCTTTGCCTTTTCTTCTGACACACACAACCTGTATACATGACTCTCAGCAGCAAGTTGACGTGATAGTAGGGGCGCCTCATCGCCCACTGCACCAACTTGATGTGGAGATGAGCGGTATTAGTCTAGAAAACTGGCGTTTTTTTTTTTGTTTTTTTTTGAGGATGCACTTTTCTTTTCTTTTTTTTGAGAGCGTTCGTGCGCCCCCAAATAGATTGCGCCCTGGGCGGTTGCCCACATTGCCCATAGCAAAAACCGCCACTGGGCTGGGCCATATGACCAAAAGAACATATCCTGTTATAGGTGATTTCATATCCCTGTAAACCTGATATAGCACATTTTAATTCAATTACTCTTCTTGGTTTTTTACTCTGGTAGCTTTTATTGCACTTATTTGTTTGGTACAGATCTTCACAACAATCACACTGTCATCATTTAATATGTTTTTCAATGACAATGAAAATATTATGAAAAAAATGATCACATTCTAATATCACAAATTATATTACAACTGCAATATGAGTCAAAATGATCTCAATTTAGATATTTTTTCAAAATGACTCAAAATTGTTCCCTTAGTGAAATAATGGTGTATTAGAGTGGGAAGATACCTAAAACATGCAGGGCAGGGTTGGAGACCACTGCTGTAAGCCATGTTTCTGTTGTGAAGCAGCTTGTCACACCGGTAATGTCAAGTTGAGTTTTTGTCCTGTCTCCATGTTTGTTATGTGACTTCTTGTTTTATTTTGGTATTACCTCTCCTCTCGTTTCAGGTGCCTTGCCCTTCCTCATGTGTCACCGGTCTGATTGTCTTCCCTGATTCCTGATTGTATCCACCTGTTCCCCATTTCCCTCCATGTGTGCTTATAGTCTGCGTCTCCCTTTGTCCTGTGCGAGTGTGTCTTGTCTGTCGTCCAGAGAACAACGTCCAGTCATTGTTCATAGTTTATGTAATTTGTAGTGTTAATTCCTTGGAAGACTTTTTTGCCATTTAGTTTATCAGAGCTCTTAAAGTTGAAGTATGTAACTCTGACACCCGGGGCCTGTACTACGAAGCTGGATTTTCTCTTAACGAGATAACTTCAAGGTTAACCCTGGGTTTTCCGTACTACCGCTGGTTCACTTCTTACCGGGGTAAATCACCATGGTAACTTATGCTGAACGGCTAACCTGCTCCGGAGCAGGTTATGTTCTGAATAAGAATCAGTTCTCTTAGAAAATGACCTGCCCATTCTTAGAAGATCCTGTCAACATTGGTGCACAGAGCGCTTAGGAGAGAAAGACTTTTTAGGGATAGATGCAGTTTTTTAATTGGCCAAAATATATATTTAAAAAATAATCATTGAGGCACGTGGGGGATATTATTCTGTAGGTTTGACATCCTGAGATCAAAGTGTCAGGGAGCATAATAACTGTATTTATTTATTGTAAGCCTAATTGTAAAAAAATGACGAAAATATACAGTATATTTGTAAAATAAGCCTTGAGGCACATGAGGGATATTAGTCTGTATGTTATACAGTTGGTTTGAAATCATTCACTGAAATGGTTGAAGCGCATATTAGGTTTGTATTTTGAATGTTGAATATTAAACTAACTTAATGTCTCTTATGAGAGGAAGGGCACTGAGGAAGCGCTCTGCCCCAAACGTCTGTGCCGTAATAAAGTGGCATTGTGTGATCAGAGTGCTGTCCGTTTATATTGTCCGATAAATTAATATTGTATGATCTCATGAATTTACACATTAACAGAGTCTGCAATTTTCTGCCAGCATTCCTTCCTGGTTTTTGCTGCTGCATCAGTGTTGCAACAGTGTTGCTTTTGGCCTGGATGATGTTTGAACTCTTCATATTTATGAAGAATAATTGTCTGCTCCTCCATGGTAAAGTAGGCTGCTCTGCAGGGTTTCTCCATGTTTGTGATTGGTCAGACGCTGCAAACACCTCCCCTTTATGTGACCGCGCAGAGATCCAGATTGGAAAACCCTGGGTTGATTTACCGAGTTGATAACCAGCTTCGTAGTACCGCTTATCCTAGACTGCGAATATCTGGATAAGTCAATCCAGGTAACGAAGAGATATCCTGGATAGGTTAATCCAGCTTCGTAGTACAGGCCTCAAGCGTTTAGAAATGGTACTGTGGCCCACGTTCAAAACACTGGAGAGAGCTGTTACTCCTCACCCCCTTCCTGCCAGAGTCTACTTCACGCGGGTTGCCAGTTTTTGGACGTGATCCTGCATGTCCTCCTCCGTATCAGCGGGTGCAGCTGAGTGCTGTATGACGCAGTAACTGTCTCCATGTTTCAAAGGCATTTCCTATACATACCCTTGTTTTGTTTCTCAAATTGTCACGACGTATTGAGAGTATGACTCTCAATACGTCGTGAGGTTTTTTTGGTTTTGTAACATCAGACATTATCTGCAGTGGCAACTGGCAACCTGGATGCTGAAACGCTACTGACTTGGTGATTGGTAGCTAGGTGGTGGGTGGAGCATCTGGCCAAAACACAGAATGACAACATAAACATTACTTGAGAGGCCGGAGGCCTGAGGGGTATTGCACAAAAGTAGAATAAAGAAATCCAGGATAACTGAGCAAGCGCAGCTTGATCTAGTCTGACCGGCGCATCTTGGCTTATTCGGTTGCACGTTTGCTGAGCCAGGATGAAAAGGCGCGGCTATGTCAAGCCAGGTGTAGATAGTTGGGATAAGTGCGTGTTCACGGCATTCTCAAATAGACCCATGGCATCGATCACAGAATCACAGATTGGAAAACGGAAAGGTGTGAACAATAGCTCCTGATGGAATTTCATGATGAGGTTAAAGAAATTATAAGAAAAAAAGGCAACACAAGCACAAAGCACTGTAATCAAGGAAAAGGAGAAAGCCTGGCAGACAATCGCGGACCGGCTCAATGCATAAGTAGTGCAATTAATATGCGTTTGATGGGTTAAGCATAGTTTAGTGGGTAGAGCACTCGCCCCATGTGTTGAGGCTACAGTCCTCGCTGCAGGCGATCCTGGTTCAAATCCCGCACCAAGCACTCCTATCCTGCATGTCATTCCCCCCTTCCTGTCTCCAGTTTTCCTGTCTCTCTCTACTAACCTGTACATCAAAGGCAAAAAGCCCAAAAAATATACTTTAAAAAAAAAAAAGTACAATTAATACAACAGTGCTCCACTAGAACTGTCTAAATTACAATTAAAGGACTAAAGAAGTTACTGTCCAAGCCCACTAATCAACAGTTTTGATTTAAATTAAATTAAACACTTTGATTTAAATGTGGCAAGTAAAAGTGCATGCTACTCAGGAAATATAATTAAGTGCAAACAATTATTATAATTAGGAGTAGGGCAGGGGGAAGGCACATCTGCAGCTGCAGGATGCACTTCTGCAGATGAGGAGACAGTGTTGCTGGACTCCAGGCTTGAGGTATCATGTCAATCTTGTGGAAATGTCTTGCTCATTTAGCCCATAATGGATATGAAGTCAGTGATTTGGTGCTAATAGAAAATAACGTGTAACAGGACCCAGATGCTGCTTAGCCTCAGAAGCAGCCAAGTAACATTGTGAGTATTGGCTAGTAAATAGTCCAAAGTAAATCTACTGTACATTATACACAATAATGATACCACATGAATGACTATAAAATGACTGTTGCAATTAAACAGTCAACAGACTTTAATGAAACGACAATATAGTCTATTATATCAACATATTTAGAAAGACCATGGAAATGCTGTAAAACCCATTAATTTGTCGCAAGATTGACAGAACTGCCAGATAAATCCCTGAGAATAATCTTAGCCTGGTTGTTAGCCTGGTCTGGAGAAGGGACCTTCAGTAGGTTCTGGTTAGAAGGTTCTGGTTCGACTAACTCCAAATGTTTTGTCAGTTAATAGGATGAATGGATTTATATGTTTCATATGAACATTTACATCCATTAGAACATATTTAAAATATATGCTGTATGTAAAAAACATTGATAAAAGGGTTAGGTGTCCATATGTGCACTTGGCACCAGGACACCCGAGGCCGCAGTTCGATGATTGACTTTGTAGTCGTGTCGTCGGACTTGCGGTCGCATGTCTTGGACACTCGGGTGAAGAGAGGGGCGGAGCTGTCAACTGATCACCACCTGGTGGTGAGTTGACAGCAGAGTCTCCTGTCAGAGAGAGTTTCAACTCACACCTCCGGGAGAGCTTCAACCATGTACCGGGGGAGGCGGGGGACATTGAGTCCGAGTGGGCCATGTTCCGTGCCTCCATTGTTAAGGCGGCTGACCGGAGCTGTGGCCGCAAGGTGGTCGGTGCCTGTCGGGGCGGCAATCCCCGAACCCACTGGTGGACACCGGCGGTGAGGGATGCCGTCAAGCTGAAGAAGGAGTCCTATAGGTCCTTTTTGGCCTGTAGGACTCCGGAGGCAGCAGACAGGTACCGGCAGAGCGCAGCTAGGGCAGTCGCTGAGGCAAAAACCCGGACATGGGAGGAGTTCGGTGAGGCCATGGAAAAAGACTTCCGGACGGCTTCGAAGAGATTCTGGACCACCATCCGACGTCTCAGGAGGGGGAAGCAGTGCGCCGTAAACACTGTGTACGGTGGGGACGGTGCGCTGCTGACCTCGACTCGGGACGTTGTGGATCGGTGGAAGGAATACTTCGAAGACCTCCTCAATCCCACCAACACGCCTTCCGGTAAGGAAGCAGGGCCGGGGGACTCGGGTGTGGGCTGTCCTATCTCTGGGGCTGAGGTCGCCGAGGTGGTTAAAAAGCTCCTCGGTGCCAGGGCCCCGGGGGTGGATGAGATCCGCTCCGAGTTCCTCAAGGCCCTGGATGTTGTGGGGCTGTCATGGTTGACACGACTCTGCAGCATCGCGTGGACATCGGGGGCAGTGCCTCTGGATTGGCAGACTGGGGTGGTGGTCCCCCTTTTTAAGAAAGGGGACCGGAGGGTGTGTTCCAATTACAGGGGAATCACACTCCTCAGCCTCCCTGGTAAGGTCTATTCGGCGGTGCTGGAGAGGAGGGTCCGTCGGATAGTCGAATCTCAGATTCAGGAGGAGCAGTGTGGTTTTCGTCCAGGCCGTGGAACAGTGGACCAGTTCTACACCCTCTGCAGGATCTTGGAGGTTGCATGGGAGTTTGCCCAACCAGTCCACATGTGTTTTGTGGACTTGGAGAAGGCATTCGACCGTGTCCCTCGGGGGATCCTGTGGGGGGTTCTCCGGGAGTATGGGGTATCGGACTCCCTGATAAGGGCTGTCCGTTCCCTGTATGACCGGTGTCAGAGCTTGGTCCGCATTTCCGGCAATAAGTCGGACTTGTTTCCAGTGAGGGTTGGACTCCGCCAGGGCTGCCCTTTGTCACCGATCCTGTTCATAATTTTTATGGACAGGATTTCTAGGCGCAGCCAGGGTGTAGAGGGGGTCCGGTTTGGTGACCTCAGGATTGGGTCACTGCTTTTTGCAGATGATGTGGTCCTGTTGGCTTCATCAGACCGTGACCTCCAACTCTCACTGGATCAGTTCGCAGCCGAGTGTGAAGCGGCCGGGATGAGAATCAGCACCTCCAAATCCGAGGCCATGGTCCTCAACCGGAAAAGGGTGGAGTGCACTCTTCGGGTCGGGGATGAGATTCTGCCTCAAGTGGAGGAGTTCAAGTACCTCGGGGTCTTGTTCACGAGTGAGGGAAGGATGGAACGGGAGATCGACAGGCGGATCGGTGCGGCGTCTGCAGTAATGTGGACTCTGCACAGATCCGTCGTGGTGAAGAGAGAGCTGAGCCGAAAGGCGAAGCTCTCGATTTACCAGTCGATCTTCGTTCCTACCCTCACCTATGGTCATGAGCTTTGGGTAGTGACCGAAAGAACAAGATCGCGGGTACAAGCGGCCGAAATGAGCTTCCTCCGGAGGGTGGCTGGGCTCTCCCTTAGAGATAGGGTGAGAAGCTCAGTTATCCGGAGGGAGCTCGGAGTAGACCCGCTGCTCCTCCACGTCGAGAGGAGCCAGATGAGGTGGTTCGGGCATCTAATCAGGATGCCTCCCGGACGCTTCCCTGGTGATGTGTTCAGGGCACGTCCCACCGGTAGGAGACCCCGGGGAAGACCCAGGACACGCTGGAAAGACTATGTCTCTCGGCTGGCCTGGGAACGCCTCGGGGTCCCCCTGGAAGAGCTGGACGAAGTGGCTGGGGAGAGGGAAGTCTGGGCTTCCCTGCTTAGGCTGCTGCCCCCGCGACCCGACCCCGGATAAGTGGCAAGAAGATGGATGGATGGATGGATGGAATGACAAAATAATGTACATGTAAAATGTACAGAGCACTTAAGTGAATGTATTATTTTTCACATTGAGAGGAGACCTGCTCTACACTGTCAAAAACTAGCTGATACAACAAGATATGAAGATATTTGGAGCTCTCTGCTGAGTGTAGCAGTTAACAGTAATGCAGGTAGGAATAGTACCAGCAGAAACAGCCACAGTGATGATGATGATGATGATGATGCTGGGTGAAGACGACCAGCACATCTCCAACAGTTAAACAACTTCTTTCACTTTGTCCCCTTTGACTACTGCAGTGTAATGAAAAAACACAGTGTGCTAGCTCCAAAACAATGAAAAATGCTATAATGTTAACCGAGCGGAGCAGTGACCTCTTGTGCTGTGTCTGTAGTAGATGACCAGATAAAACAATTCATCATGAGCTCAGGCTGAAAGTATAAAAATGGTCTGGTTTTAAAAGCTGCATTACAGTAAAATGATGTCATTTTCTGAACTTACCAGACTGTTCTAGCTCTTCTATTATTTGCCTTTACCCACTTAGACATTATATCCAAAGTACTGATGAATGCTTATCAAGTCTATCATGCTTTAATTTAAATGTTTACAATTAACACTTTGCACATATTTTAAAACACTTAATGCACCATTGTTGTCTTAATGTTTGTTTTTGCAGATAATGTTAAATGTTCATTGTGATTTTAATTTTCATTCAAACTTATGTGTGTATATTTATTTATTTGAGTGTTTTTTGTTTCCCTGTCTGCCTTGATTGATAACAGAGGTGATTAAAATCAGAGGAAGGTTAAGTTGAATTACTTCCCCTGGTCCTTATTTTAAATAGATCATTTAAAAAAATAATAATTATTGATATCGGCTGATATGAAACATTTTTAATGTGATACAGTTTTCAGCCATATCACCCACCCTTAGTTGAAACACTAACAGACTCAAAAACTCATTTGTCCCCCGTGCCATCAAACAGTACAACTCCACAGTGGCAGCGGGAGGAAACAGGACACATAAAAGGAGTAACACCTGAAAACTCATACAGACTCTTATTATTTATTACTGGATACTTAAAAATGTAATACTCACTTGACTGCAATCGTAACTTATCCTTCAGTTACCCAAAACCTGTTGCTACCTCCTGTACATATACATATACTTTACTATACATATACATATCTCTATATATTTATTTACAATGCATATACTTGCAATTTGCACACTGTTTTGCATTCACCCCGGTATTTATAATGTGTGTTTTTACTGTGTAAGATGTGTGTTTTTATACTACTTGTGTGTTTTTCTACAACCTGTATTTAATGTGGTGTTGCACTGGAACTCAAATTTCCTGAGGGGAACCTCCCCAAGGGATCAATAAAGTTACTATATATATCTATCTATCTATCTATCTAACATTCCAGTCTCTCAAATGGAATCATTCATTTGGTCTGGAGAGATGGAAAATGATCACTCAAAAAGCTGTAACAGTGACGTGGGCAGCTGTGGCTCAGGAGGTAGATTGGAAATTGGAAGATTGGTGGTTTGATTCCCGGCTCCTCCAGTTCACATGTCCATGTGTCCTTGGGCAAGATACTTAACCCTAAATTGCTCCAGTTGCTGTGTGTGAATGGTTAGTTTCTTCCTGATGAGCAGGTTAGCACCCTATGTGGTAGCTCCTGTCATCAGTGTATAAATATGTGTGAATGGGTAAATGTGACGTAAAGCACTTTGAGTGGTCATAACGACTAGAAAAGAGCTATATAAGTACAGTCCATTTTACATGGAGTAGGATGCTGTACAGTGTAAAAAGAAACAATGTAATATATAGTTTCTAAAAGAATACTGATGTATCTTGTTACTTATTAGATGATATACTCTGATAACAAAATCATACAAATCTAAAGTTACCCATAAAACAAGTGTTGTGTAGATATGATTGTTTTCTTAACAGCATGATTTTTTCTGCAGGATGACTATGTGGAGGCTCTCAGTAGGCTGCATCTCACAGTGACCAGGGCTTATAAAGTCAATCCAGATATCAACTTTGAGGTGTTCATTCACAAAGGGGACGGCCTGTCAGATGACCATAAAATCGAGAAGCAGAGAGACATTCACAAACGTGCCAACGATGACCTGGCAGATGCAGGTCTGGAACAAATACACCTTAGGTAGGCTTTTTGGATTCAGGAATGATTTCTCAGGGATTAAATAGATATGGTAATGATGTATTGAGTCATAAGTCTTTACTGTCCTTTAAGTCCAGTGTTTCTAAGGATTTCATGTCATGGAAAGTGACAAATTCATAATTGGAAGGACACTTGTAGTCTGTACCTGCTTATAATGTAACATATAGTCAACAATCATTTGCACACCTTCTTAAGATAAATCACTTGTAGCAAAATTAAACCTTATATTGAGGGGAGGAGCTAGACTCTCAGCACAGAGGAGGCGCAGCATTCTCGCGAGTTATTTTCTAATTCACAACTGTAAAATAATGAACACATCTTCTCCTATCTATTCATGAACAACAATTGTCACTTATTGAACCAAGCAAGTTGATGTTTAAGAAACCCCCTTCATCAGATTTGCTAGTTGTGTTCAAAGTTTTGTCACGAACCAGGTCAGTTAGTGGCAAAAAGGGAGTCCACACAAATGATAACCAATCAAAATTAATTTATTAGTAAATCATTTTAACTTCAAATTAATCTAATAGGTAAATTACTCAAATGGAAATCAGATTGTACCAAACAAATATAGTAAACTTATGTCAAAATAAAGCAAAAGGATGTGTAATAGGTTATGTTTAAAAGTCAGTCATGTGTGCAGTGTATGGATGAGTGTAAGGTGTGTGAAGTGTTGAATGCAGGAAGTAAAAATACTTAAGTCCACATGGCAGGTGGAAGCCTGAACCCAAGTCCCGTCTGGAGGTAGCAAGAGAGAGAACTAACATTCAGACAGCCCTTAAATCCCCAGTACTCATACAACACAGGTGAGACAAATTGGGCTGACGACCTGTCCCCACCTCCACCCAGGGAAGTCACACAACCAATGAACAGAGAGAGGCAGGCCGTCACAGTTTTCAGCACATGTGCATTGATTGATAACTGCAAGTTTGAAGAAGAAGAAGAAGAAGAAGAAGAAGAAGAAGAAGAAGAAGAAGAAGAAGAAGAAGAAGAAGAAGAAGAAGAAGAAGAAGAAGAAGAAGGAAGAAGAAAGAAAGAAAGAAAGAAAGAAAGAAAGAAAGAAAGAAAGAGACCAATAGCAGCACAATAGAACCAGGAAATGTATGTAGAAGTGGAGAAGTGAAGCTGATCAGGTGGGTTTCTTGATGAGCAGAAACCGGCCAAGTGCCAACCAGCCAAAGGCAGACGAGGAGCAGAAAACAGACAGGCAATACTCTAGGTCAGGGACAGAAGACTGGTGGGTTTACCGGGACTGAGACGAGAGGCGGTGGTCGGTGGCAAGTCGGGTCGATAACAGGTAAGCAATCCGGGAGTTAGTGCTGGAGAGTCAGGCATGGAAGCAAAGACAATCTGGCAAAGAGTGAGTGGAGTGAGGCTGCTCATATACTGGCTTGATTGGAGATGGTGAGCAGGTGAGAGCAGCAGGTGAAGGCTGTTAGACTGATGAGGGGTGTGGCTGAGCAGCAGAGCAGGGGAGGAGCAGAGCAGACTGTGACAGAGAGAGAGAGAGAGAGATGAAAACATTGGACCACCCAGCCACTTCCTACCCATTTAAATCATAACTTTCCAAATGTTTGACTATATTTAAGCATATTTAGGCTAAGGCTTATTGCTTGTATCTACACAAACAGTATTTAGTGTTTGAGAACTTGTTCTATGCATGGAAAATGTTGTTTGTCTACCACTTTGGTCCAGATTGAAATATCTTGACGTATGAGATGAATTGCCATAAAATGTACAACAGATATTCAAGGATCCTCCAGAACACTTTCTAATGACTTTGGTTATACTAGCAAGTCACTTACGCTGTCTTACTTGATGGATTTGCCCAAACTTTTCTAAACACTTTTATAGTGCCAGATGATGAATTGTAATCATTGTGATTGACTTTTAATCAAGTATCATCATCTGGTTGATTCATGATTCATCTGGTTCATGTTTCCAGTACTTTATGACCAAATACCTGAAACACTCTCAAGATTCACATCAACCTCAGCTGTACTTACTAATTAGTAAGTGTATGCATGTTAACATGCTGGACCACTTTATACATTATATACATTATATACATTATGCCTGCTTAGACTATTGTCTGTTCTACATCCATATCTATAAATAGCTATGAGTGATCAAATTATAAAGTAGTAGTGTTACAGTGCTGTGCTCATTCTGACTCAGATTATTTCCTCTCACCTCTCTAGCTTCTATTTAACCAGTATATATGATCACTCCATATTCGAGGCTTTCAGTAAAGTGGTCCAGAAGCTCATCCCACAGCTGCCCACGCTGGAGAACCTGCTCAACATCTTCATATCTGTGAGTAATCCCCCAGCCTGGCACTGCACCTCACAACATGTGTCTGCTGTTAACTAAGCTGTCCATTTAGTCAATTGAACATATGTGAAAACTGAGACATCCTTTTGTTAAATCTCCATGGAAACCATGCACTAGGGAGGGACAGACTAACAAATTACCTGTGAAAACAAAAACATTTTTAATGCCAAAATTAAAGCCAAATATCCTTTAATTTGGAAATCAACAGTATTTGCTAACATCTCTGTGCAGTGCTGTTCCGAAACATGTGTCAACCTCTTTGTTGTTGCCTGGGAAACTCTTTGGGTAGTGCATTATGTGTGTGTGTGTGTGTGTGTGTGTGTGTGTGTAGCGAGCAGTAAGTATGGTCAGTGTGACAGCTAATGTACAGTACAGATTACAGTGTCAGTTAATAAATGCTGCAGCTGCTCAACACCAAGAAAACACGAAACAGTGAAGACACTAAACAGAGAAAACAGAGAATGGAGGGAAGTGTGGCTGCTGAATTCACTCTGTCCTGTAACATCCAACAATTTAGCTTTATTTTTTATTTTTTTAAATCTAGGGACGAATCAATTCACTGAAGAATATAGTTGAATGGTCCACTCCTCAGTCTGTTAAAGCTTCCTACAGGTTTACTGCAGTCAAGTGGAGCTTTTGATTTGCCTTTTTCACCAGCATACAAGCATTTCTCTCTGAGGGTTTTCATGGTCTTTCAGCTCTCATCTTGACCTCCACAGTCCCCTTAAACCGCCATCTCATAATTATATTTCACACAGTGGAAACTGCAAGCTGACAACACTTTGATATCTTCTTGTAGCTTCCCTGTATTGTGGGCATCGCTGCTTAGAGGAAACCTGGCTGCTGAGTGTTCTCACAAGGTTTGAATAGGGTTTGTAAAGCTTTGAAACATTTCCTACTGACAGTTGTTGACCTGACGAGTACGGTTTAGACCTGCTCTGCTCAATGTGTAAAGTGCCTTGAGTTGACTTTTGTTGTGATTTGACGCTATATAAATACAGATTGATTGACTGATTGACCTGCCTCTGAGCTGATTTATATCAGAGACCCTGTAAAACAATCTGAGACTTCCATACTAGCAGGATGCCCAAAATGTTGCACATGCTACAATTAAGTTTTTATTTTTTATTCATGACGAACGAGTATCTATGCGTTAATGTTTGCTGAAAATATTGTGTTTTATGTTTCATATTCTAGAGAGGCTGTCATAATATTTCAATTTAAAAACTACCAACATGCTATTTTTCAAGGAGTGCCCAAATGTTTGCAGACAACTGTACACTGCATGTGTCCTTCTGTTATGACAAAATCCAGCCACTAGATGGTAGTCACACATAACCAACAAACTGCATCACTGGCTGTTACATGTTACATGGTGTGGTCAGCTCACTACAGTGATGCCCTATGATACAATGTTTTCCTAAATCTCCACAATTCCAGTTTGTATTTTCATTCATGTTCTATATGAAATATGTTCAAACCCCTACTGATGCCATTAGTTCAGACCCTACAGTTCCAGCTGAAGTCTTAATAGTGTCCATGTAGTGTGTACTTGGCTTGGTTTCTCTTTGTCTGTGTTGTTCACTGATCCATGCAAATTCACATAAGTGCCTGTTGGGTCAGTGTCATGTAAATGAGCTGAAATGATAATGATCTGTAACAGTGTCTATTGTTAACACACTCACTTTGCTTTAATCCAATCCTCAATAAGTTAATGGTATTGAATATACCAGTATAAATGAGATATGACTCAAGTGCTAGTTTATGGTACCTGTATAGTATGCCCTGCACAACAGTTAAAATAAATATAAAATATATCTGGACCAGTGGCGGCTGCTGGTGTTTTAAACAGGGGAAGCTCACTTTACATCTTCATTATAAAACGTGTCATATTGAAGCGAGGCAGTTACAATAAAAGGAGTGTTTAATTGAGGCTGTTGTATGCTTCATCTATGCCATAGAACCACATCAACACACAAACACTTAACACCTGAATTATTCAACATAAACGTGTTAATTCATATTTAATATATAAGACCTAATCTAATCTAATTAATTAGACCAATAATATTGTTTTCTGTACCATTTTGCAATGTAACTCTCCTCTCTGCTCGGACTGCAACTGGGACTGCTGTACGAGGCCGCTGTGAACCTGACTGTGAGTGCTTTGGGACGGGGGCAGGGCTCACAGCAGCACCCGCTGCTCGTTGAGGACAGAGTGATACGTGCTTTCATGTCAGAGTCTCCAAAACATCAGAAAACTCTCTAATAACACCAGAAAAACTTGCTAGATATGTCGATAGTCGCCTTTGAGAAAAAAGTCGCCAAGAAGAGTTGGAAAGTCGCCAGATTTAGCGAGAAAGTCAAGCTACATTAGCAAAACTACACTAGGAAGAGTCAGCCTATCCAAAGCTGTCTGTCAAGGGCTTTGAGCTCTATAAAACATTTCATCCAATCATCATACAGAAGCAGAGCGTCCGACCTCGCCCACTGCTCCATTGACCGCCAGAGACGCTCAGCGTCCAGGGGCGGGACGAGTTTGTCGCATTATCCAATGAGCGTCTTATCCTGGCTTGTCCCGCCCTAGCCAAAACAGCTGTTGGGAGAAGCTTCATTGAACACCATTGACGCTCTGCGTCTGCAGCGGACTGTCAGTGTGTGATAGGGAAATCACGTTGGAAAATAACAGCGTTGGCAATAAACAGCTGGTTACAGGATGTCATAGTTGTAAAATTGAACGCATTCAAGTGCAGATTTGATGTAAATATAATTTTAGTGTGAATTTAATATGACAGTTGTGACAATTTATTTGATGAAATTTTAGGGGAAGCTGAGCTTCCCTTGTTGTCTCAGAGCAATCGCCACTGATCTGGACAGTGCAGACTTAACATACAGTTAAGCTTTATTATAGTTAGTCAAGTAGTTGTTTATGATTACAGCAGAATAAGTCTGTATATAGCCAGTATCACAACTTTCTTCAATGATTTCTGTAACATTATTTAGACAGCTTTAACAAAGTGACATCAAAACATTACTGAGATCCTAATGCAGTCTAATGATGAACAGCAAAATGTCACTGTGATAGACAAATGGAGAAACGTGGTGCTCTGCAGGTCACTCACTCAAAACACTGCATTCATTCCTGAGTTTTAACAGTTTACAGAGCAAACACAAACAGTCAGAAGGTGATTGAGCTCTACATGCTGCAGCTGATACTGCTCCATCATAAAATACCTTGATTAGCCTCCATCCAAAGAAGATCAGGACATCTCTGGTATCTCTGTTGAGTTTGAAATGCTTGCAGTGACATTTATATTCTAATGGAAATGCAGCTGTTGTCCACCCACACAGATGTTACATTGTTGATATTTACATTGATTGATTGACTGAAGGAGTATCTGATAATTAAACTGCAATTCAGGTATGCCCTGCTGTAGTTATTATGATTGAAGGTAAACACACAGTACAGGCTAATGGCTTATTTCCATTGTGATCCACTACACAAATGATAGTTCAGAGATTCATGTGAAGTGTTAATTAAGGATACATACTCTTTATACTACAGAGGCGTCTCTGAAGCTTTTGAAGGGATGTACTGTACATTCACTGTAAAGTCGGGCTGTGTCTGTGTTTTGTTCAATGAGATTTGACTGTTCAGTATGAACATTTGATCATTCATTCCTTTGTTTTCTTTCATATAGACTATCTGTCAATCAGAACATGTATTGTCTTGAGTTTTAGTGATTTCAACCATTGAATTGAATGAAACTGTAACCTCTTCTTTCAGGCTACTGCCTTTCTCTTTAAACCAAAAATAAACCTTTAGTGTAAATCAGTAAAGAAATGTTCTCATTGTGCATCTTCTGTAAGCTTCAGTTTGATCCTGTTATTGTAATGCACACTGGCTGCCCAACTTGAAGCTTCTCAGTCCACTGAATGGTCTCCAACAGATGATTGAACTCATTGACTTTCAGGGGGCAGCTCTACTGTAAAGTGAATCAGTTCTATGGTTAGGGTTAGGGTTAGGAATGGGGATGATAACCATGATGACATATTTGAGGATGACATATTTGTTAATAACTCTTGATAGGAAGGTCGTATCAAAATGTGCCATACCTTCACGTGTTGGTCTCGTCAGGCTTCGTTGATGGATACTAGGACCGTCGATGTCCGTAATAGGGGGGCGGAGTTATGGTCGAAAAACAGGGTTAGGGTTAGGGTTAGGGTTAGGGTTAGGGTTAGTGTCGGGCGTGGCCGAATTATGGCAGACGGAGACGCGTTGCAAGTCTCTAGGATGTACCGTTCTCGAGTTATCGCGAGAAAACCGTTTTCCCATAGGAATCAATGTATTTTTCGAAAAATTCCAAAAATTGTACAAAGTGTTGATGAAAAATGTCACTGCACAGAAAGTAGTTTAGAGCACGTTTCAGGCCATTCTGAGTCGATTGAAGTCGATTGATCCAGCAAGAACTCCCGACTGGTTAGGTTTAGTAAAAGTGACATGTCCAGGTGTAAGGGTTTTTGGTACCAGTCATGAAGTGACCTTTTTGAAAAAACTAAATTGATGTGGAAATGTAAGGGTTAGGGTTAGGGTTAGGGGTTAGGGTGGTTAGGGTTAGGAGGGTT
Source organism: Scomber colias (assembly GCA_021039105.1). Taxonomy (NCBI): domain Eukaryota; kingdom Metazoa; phylum Chordata; class Actinopteri; order Scombriformes; family Scombridae; genus Scomber; species Scomber colias. Next base: position 97,872 of record JAJDFG010000601.1, read on the forward strand.
AGGGTTGGTTAGGGTTAGGTTGGGGGAAGCGATCCCTCCTCCAGCCGGAGAAGGGAGGTGCGCGGTCCACCCACCGTTGGTCCGCCCCGTACCACCGATCGTTCCTGGGTTGGCGCTGGCGCCGGCGTCCTCGGCGCACCAGCGTCCAACCCTCCTCAGCCATGCTGAGTCCCTTTTTTTTCCCCCAGGTAAGTACCCGGTAAGTATTGTTTTTTTTTCAGGTAAATAAAGGTAAGTATTGTTTTTTTGTTTTTATGTGTTTTATAATAAAAATCTAATTAAAACAAACAACTAAGGGCGCTCTCAAAAGAGAGGATAATCCGAAAATGAAATAGTTTTTAATGAAATAAGTGTTTTTAAATCAAAATGAAATTCTTTTTAGAATTTTTAAGCTAACAAGCTAAAAAAGCTAACGAAAATAAAAAAGGCGTGCCAAAAAGCGCAACGTTTCGACCCTTTTACGGGTCTTCTTCAGGCAATGGCACACAAGCTAAATCCAATAGAAAGGCTGGAGAGATGTTAACTGGTTGATGTAAAGGCAAAAGTGAGCTCCTTTCCCTGCTCACCTCCTTTTACACCCTCTGGTTTTTTGTGCACAAAATTATAATGTCCCATTTTTCGCGTACCATTTTATTTTGCGTCACCTCCAAATTAATCCCTTGAAACCCCCCAAAAATTGAACCACCATCAATGTAATGTATATATTAAACCCAAAATTATATTTTTTTAATCATAAATTATTGTTTTTAACCCAATGAACTTATTTATATAACTTAAACCTTATATGAAATTATGCTTTTAAGGGTTAGGGTTAGGGGTTAGGGTTAGGGTTAGGAATGGGGATGATAACCACGATGGGTTAGGGTTAGGGTTAGGGTTAGGAAGTTTGAGTTGAGCCAGGAATCCACGAATGTGGATTCCCGGAGGTGCACTCTCCATCCTATGGATGGTCAGTCCCCCCATTCCCATCTTCCATAATAGGGTTTCTTTATATTTTTATTATATATATATATATTTTTTTATTGTTGGTCAGGTCGCCTTTGCTATATCAAATATGTATTTCTTTTTGTATTTTATGTTTTTTCCATTTTTTTGGGTATTTTTTATATTTTTATATTTTTTTTTAAATTTTTTAGTTTGGCTTTTCTTCATCTTTTTCCAATTGCGGTTAACCATTTTTGTTTTGGTCCATAGGTGGCGCTCGCGACGTTTCGTCCATAGATTAGGACTTCTTCAGGCAAGCCACCTGGACCTGCTTTAGAGGAGAGATGTTACTCCTTTGCTGTTCCGTGCCAAACTGAATGCTGCTCTGATGTGTCTCCCTTTTATACTCTCCCTCCTCAGAAATTTCGTGTCGAATAAAGTTTCGTGTTTTGTGTATATGCCCTTATTCCCGTGCCAAATTGTTTTTAACCCTTTCTTTTTCCCATTTTAGGTTTCCAATTCAGGTAAGTATTAGTTTTTAAGGTAAGTATTGTTTTTAAATATAATTATTAAATGTTTTTAGACCTAATTAATTGCCAAATTCCCATATGTTTTTATCCTTCCCATTCCCAATTCTCCTCACTTTTCCGTCCTTCTATTGACTTCTCCTTCCCGGAAGCGTACCTCACGTGTTTAGTTTGCCTTATGGAGGGGACATAGGCCACGTGGAAAGAATCGTGCCGTAGGCTAGCTTTTTGACCTAGGCCGTGGGGTCCTCAGGGGACAATATTCGGGGAAGAAGTGTCTCCATTAGGGTTAAGATCGGATTGGGGATTAGGGTTAGGGTTAGGAATAAAGTTAGGGTTAGGCAAGGTCATTAGGGTTAGGGTTAGGGTTAAGTCACCAATTAGGGTTAGGTTTAGGGGTTAGGGCTACGACCATATAGGGGTTGGTAGAGGTTAGGGTTAGGGTTAGGGTTAGGTTGAGGAAAAAGGGGTCCTGGGACACTTACACCCAACGGGCTGGTCCCAGGCACGTGCACGGTCCTCAGCACCTGGGTGGCCAGTCCCCCCATCTAAATTTAGGTTTTGTGTAAACCATATTATGTTTATTTATTGATTTATTTAATTTTTTCCTTTCTTTTCTCCCCAGGTAGGATGAGGTAAGTATCCCCGGATTCGAGGTAAGTATCATCTGGTCTTTTGGTTTCCTTCTTTTTTTCTCTCTCCACAGATTAGGATGAGGTAAGTATCCCCGAATTGGAGGTAGGTATAATTAGGTTAGCCCATATCTGTACCAGGTTTAAATGTTTGCCCTTCCCAATTGAAATGTGGCCCTTGTCTTCCGTCTGTTCTCCATACGAGCAGCTAGGTCTTTCAAAACCTTAACTTGCTGTTCCTTAGAGTGGACTTCTCCAGGAGAATCAGACACCCTAAAAGAGGCTTCTTTTGGCCCTGCACCCACACTTCCTGAGGAAGGACTGTCCCTCGGGAGTGCTAGCCGGCTTGGCTGAATGGGTGTCAGGCTTGGTTCTGGGTCCTGTGCCCTAGAAACCGGTCTGACCTGAGGTTCGGACTGGGGAGTGGGGATCGGGGCAGGAGCGAGATCCTGAATTAAAATGGGGCCTGCTGTGGTTGAAGTACTTACATCCCTCCTACTCTTTGGAGTGGATGAAGTTTGTTTACCTTGGTGGTGTTTTGTTGTTCTTTTTGTCTGTGGAGGTGGTGGAGCTAGTTGTGGCTCCTCCGGCTGTGCGTCTTCCTCCACGCAAGCTCTAATTAGTACCTCCGCACGGTCAAGGACTTCTTTTTTGACGTGCGGCAGGTTCCTATAGGCCCATTTGGTAGCAATCTGGAAGGCCTCCTCCCATCTAGGAAGAGGCCTCCCCGAGATTTGCGCCAAGATGGAGTCCAACGTGCTCCTATAATGTTCTTCCAGTATCTGGATAGTGTTTTGGCCCCATACTTTGGCATTGTCCCCAATTCTGTCGAGGGTGCCTGAGGTGGGGGAAGCCGGTTGGATAAGGGTAGCCAAATTGGTGATGGTACGGGTGACCATTCTAGGTTGTGGGAGCCCCTCCCTTGGGGTCACGTTTTCCAGATGGTGTACCATCTTGATCCCCTTGTGAAACAACCGCACCATCTGCCCAAAGGCTGGGTCAGTGGGCGTGTCTCGTGTCCGTCGCTGTTGTGTATGGCGACCTAGAGTTCCCCTGGGTGGAGCAGGAGGAACATGGACCCGGGAACCGGACACCGGCACACACTGAGCCCTCTCCCTCCAGTAGGGGGGGTAAGGTGCACGGTTCCTATCCCAGCGGGTATCCCGTCCCCCATGCCAATATCCGTAAGGGGGGTACTGGTGCCGTTTCTTACGGTACACCTGGATCCATTCCCCGTCCATCTCATCAATGGTCATGTCCTTTTTTTTAAATGAAAAAATGCCTCTTAATAATGAAATAATGCCTCTAATTTAACGAAAAAATGCCTCTTCAAATAAAATAAAATTAAATGTTTTTTAAAAACTTCCTTGTCTTTATTTTACTTATCCAAATAAAATGAACTTCTTTTAAAATCAAGACTGCTTATTTTTAAATTGTTTTTTAGGTATTTCTGTTTTTTTCCGTGTTTTTATTCGTGTTTTTTTATTTTTTTATTTTTTTGTAATTTTTTTTTTTTTTTCCGTGTTTTTTTATCAATAAAATAAAATAATTTGTGTGCTTGTACGCCGCGACGTTTCGACCTTGCACGGTCTTTTTCAAGCGGAAGCACACGTAAGTATTTAAATGTAAATGAATGGAGTCAATGTAAAGTTGAGAGATGCTCTCTCTTCAACAGCCAGCTCTAAAGTGAGGGACAGCCGTGCTTCTCCTCCTTTTATAGTGTGGCTTCTCCGAAACTTTTCGGTCACGAAATCTTTCAGAGGGACAGCCGTGCTTCTCCTCTGAATACAGACTCTGGCTGGAGCTGTCACGGAACAAAATTAAATTAATTAAATAAAGAGGTGAGTAATCTTACTCTAATTTATTATTATGGATTTTTTTATTATTTATGTATTTATTTATTTATTTTTAGGGTTACAGCCAATTAGGGTTATTTTTCAATAGGGTTATTTCTAGGGTTAGGTTTAGGGTTAAATTCCAGGGTTAGGGTTAGGATTAGGCATAGGTTTTACTCAGGTTAGGTTTAGGGCTAGACTCCAGGTTGGGCTTAAAACAATTATCCAAATTAGGGTTAGGGTTAGGTTTAGGCATCAGATTGGAATTCAAATTAGGGTTAGGGTTAGGTTTAGGCATCGGATTGGAATTCAAATTAGGGTTAGGGTTAGGTTTAGGCGTGGGATTAGGATTAGACGTAGGGCAGGACTGAGGTTAGGTTTAGGGTTAGAATTAGGGCTAGGCTTGGGATAGGAAACTATGAGCTAGATTAGCTTGGTATGAAACCGGAGGACTGACCATTCCAGGCCCTGGGCGCTGGCTGGTTAGGTTGAGGAAAAAGGGGTCCTGGGACACTTACACCCAACGGGCTGGTCCCAGGCACGTGCACGGTCCTCAGCACCTGGGTGGCCAGTCCCCCCATCTAAATTTAGGTTTTGTGTAAACCATATTATGTTTATTTATTGATTTATTTAATTTTTTCCTTTCTTTTCTCCCCAGGTAGGATGAGGTAAGTATCCCCGGATTCGAGGTAAGTATCATCTGGTCTTTTGGTTTCCTTCTTTTTTTCTCTCTCCACAGATTAGGATGAGGTAAGTATCCCCGAATTGGAGGTAGGTATAATTAGGTTAGCCCATATCTGTACCAGGTTTAAATGTTTGCCCTTCCCAATTGAAATGTGGCCCTTGTCTTCCGTCTGTTCTCCATACGAGCAGCTAGGTCTTTCAAAACCTTAACTTGCTGTTCCTTAGAGTGGACTTCTCCAGGAGAATCAGACACCCTAAAAGAGGCTTCTTTTGGCCCTGCACCCACACTTCCTGAGGAAGGACTGTCCCTCGGGAGTGCTAGCCGGCTTGGCTGAATGGGTGTCAGGCTTGGTTCTGGGTCCTGTGCCCTAGAAACCGGTCTGACCTGAGGTTCGGACTGGGGAGTGGGGATCGGGGCAGGAGCGAGATCCTGAATTAAAATGGGGCCTGCTGTGGTTGAAGTACTTACATCCCTCCTACTCTTTGGAGTGGATGAAGTTTGTTTACCTTGGTGGTGTTTTGTTGTTCTTTTTGTCTGTGGAGGTGGTGGAGCTAGTTGTGGCTCCTCCGGCTGTGCGTCTTCCTCCACGCAAGCTCTAATTAGTACCTCCGCACGGTCAAGGACTTCTTTTTTGACGTGCGGCAGGTTCCTATAGGCCCATTTGGTAGCAATCTGGAAGGCCTCCTCCCATCTAGGAAGAGGCCTCCCCGAGATTTGCGCCAAGATGGAGTCCAACGTGCTCCTATAATGTTCTTCCAGTATCTGGATAGTGTTTTGGCCCCATACTTTGGCATTGTCCCCAATTCTGTCGAGGGTGCCTGAGGTGGGGGAAGCCGGTTGGATAAGGGTAGCCAAATTGGTGATGGTACGGGTGACCATTCTAGGTTGTGGGAGCCCCTCCCTTGGGGTCACGTTTTCCAGATGGTGTACCATCTTGATCCCCTTGTGAAACAACCGCACCATCTGCCCAAAGGCTGGGTCAGTGGGCGTGTCTCGTGTCCGTCGCTGTTGTGTATGGCGACCTAGAGTTCCCCTGGGTGGAGCAGGAGGAACATGGACCCGGGAACCGGACACCGGCACACACTGAGCCCTCTCCCTCCAGTAGGGGGGGTAAGGTGCACGGTTCCTATCCCAGCGGGTATCCCGTCCCCCATGCCAATATCCGTAAGGGGGGTACTGGTGCCGTTTCTTACGGTACACCTGGATCCATTCCCCGTCCATCTCATCAATGGTCATGTCCTTTTTTTTAAATGAAAAAATGCCTCTTAATAATGAAATAATGCCTCTAATTTAACGAAAAAATGCCTCTTCAAATAAAATAAAATTAAATGTTTTTTAAAAACTTCCTTGTCTTTATTTTACTTATCCAAATAAAATGAACTTCTTTTAAAATCAAGACTGCTTATTTTTAAATTGTTTTTTAGGTATTTCTGTTTTTTTCCGTGTTTTTATTCGTGTTTTTTTATTTTTTTATTTTTTTGTAATTTTTTTTTTTTTTTTCCGTGTTTTTTTATCAATAAAATAAAATAATTTGTGTGCTTGTACGCCGCGACGTTTCGACCTTGCACGGTCTTTTTCAAGCGGAAGCACACGTAAGTATTTAAATGTAAATGAATGGAGTCAATGTAAAGTTGAGAGATGCTCTCTCTTCAACAGCCAGCTCTAAAGTGAGGGACAGCCGTGCTTCTCCTCCTTTTATAGTGTGGCTTCTCCGAAACTTTTCGGTCACGAAATCTTTCAGAGGGACAGCCGTGCTTCTCCTCTGAATACAGACTCTGGCTGGAGCTGTCACGGAACAAAATTAAATTAATTAAATAAAGAGGTGAGTAATCTTACTCTAATTTATTATTATGGATTTTTTTATTATTTATGTATTTATTTATTTATTTTTAGGGTTACAGCCAATTAGGGTTATTTTTCAATAGGGTTATTTCTAGGGTTAGGTTTAGGGTTAAATTCCAGGGTTAGGGTTAGGATTAGGCATAGGTTTTACTCAGGTTAGGTTTAGGGCTAGACTCCAGGTTGGGCTTAAAACAATTATCCAAATTAGGGTTAGGGTTAGGTTTAGGCATCAGATTGGAATTCAAATTAGGGTTAGGGTTAGGTTTAGGCATCGGATTGGAATTCAAATTAGGGTTAGGGTTAGGTTTAGGCGTGGGATTAGGATTAGACGTAGGGCAGGACTGAGGTTAGGTTTAGGGTTAGAATTAGGGCTAGGCTTGGGATAGGAAACTATGAGCTAGATTAGCTTGGTATGAAACCGGAGGACTGACCATTCCAGGCCCTGGGCGCTGGCTGGTTAGGTTGAGGAAAAAGGGGTCCTGGGACACTTACACCCAACGGGCTGGTCCCAGGCACGTGCACGGTCCTCAGCACCTGGGTGGCCAGTCCCCCCATCTAAATTTAGGTTTTGTGTAAACCATATTATGTTTATTTATTGATTTATTTAATTTTTTCCTTTCTTTTCTCCCCAGGTAGGATGAGGTAAGTATCCCCGGATTCGAGGTAAGTATCATCTGGTCTTTTGGTTTCCTTCTTTTTTTCTCTCTCCACAGATTAGGATGAGGTAAGTATCCCCGAATTGGAGGTAGGTATAATTAGGTTAGCCCATATCTGTACCAGGTTTAAATGTTTGCCCTTCCCAATTGAAATGTGGCCCTTGTCTTCCGTCTGTTCTCCATACGAGCAGCTAGGTCTTTCAAAACCTTAACTTGCTGTTCCTTAGAGTGGACTTCTCCAGGAGAATCAGACACCCTAAAAGAGGCTTCTTTTGGCCCTGCACCCCACACTTCCTGAGGAAGGACTGTCCCTCGGGAGTGCTAGCCGGCTTGGCTGAATGGGTGTCAGGCTTGGTTCTGGGTCCTGTGCCCTAGAAACCGGTCTGACCTGAGGTTCGGACTGGGGAGTGGGGATCGGGGCAGGAGCGAGATCCTGAATTAAAATGGGGCCTGCTGTGGTTGAAGTACTTACATCCCTCCTACTCTTTGGAGTGGATGAAGTTTGTTTACCTTGGTGGTGTTTTGTTGTTCTTTTTGTCTGTGGAGGTGGTGGAGCTAGTTGTGGCTCCTCCGGCTGTGCGTCTTCCTCCACGCAAGCTCTAATTAGTACCTCCGCACGGTCAAGGACTTCTTTTTTGACGTGCGGCAGGTTCCTATAGGCCCATTTGGTAGCAATCTGGAAGGCCTCCTCCCATCTAGGAAGAGGCCTCCCCGAGATTTGCGCCAAGATGGAGTCCAACGTGCTCCTATAATGTTCTTCCAGTATCTGGATAGTGTTTTGGCCCCATACTTTGGCATTGTCCCCAATTCTGTCGAGGGTGCCTGAGGTGGGGGAAGCCGGTTGGATAAGGGTAGCCAAATTGGTGATGGTACGGGTGACCATTCTAGGTTGTGGGAGCCCCTCCCTTGGGGTCACGTTTTCCAGATGGTGTACCATCTTGATCCCCTTGTGAAACAACCGCACCATCTGCCCAAAGGCTGGGTCAGTGGGCGTGTCTCGTGTCCGTCGCTGTTGTGTATGGCGACCTAGAGTTCCCCTGGGTGGAGCAGGAGGAACATGGACCCGGGAACCGGACACCGGCACACACTGAGCCCTCTCCCTCCAGTAGGGGGGGTAAGGTGCACGGTTCCTATCCCAGCGGGTATCCCGTCCCCCATGCCAATATCCGTAAGGGGGGTACTGGTGCCGTTTCTTACGGTACACCTGGATCCATTCCCCGTCCATCTCATCAATGGTCATGTCCTTTTTTTTAAATGAAAAAATGCCTCTTAATAATGAAATAATGCCTCTAATTTAACGAAAAAATGCCTCTTCAAATAAAATAAAATTAAATGTTTTTTAAAAACTTCCTTGTCTTTATTTTACTTATCCAAATAAAATGAACTTCTTTTAAAATCAAGACTGCTTATTTTTAAATTGTTTTTTAGGTATTTCTGTTTTTTTCCGTGTTTTTATTCGTGTTTTTTTATTTTTTTATTTTTTTGTAATTTTTTTTTTTTTTTTCCGTGTTTTTTTATCAATAAAATAAAATAATTTGTGTGCTTGTACGCCGCGACGTTTCGACCTTGCACGGTCTTTTTCAAGCGGAAGCACACGTAAGTATTTAAATGTAAATGAATGGAGTCAATGTAAAGTTGAGAGATGCTCTCTCTTCAACAGCCAGCTCTAAAGTGAGGGACAGCCGTGCTTCTCCTCCTTTTATAGTGTGGCTTCTCCGAAACTTTTCGGTCACGAAATCTTTCAGAGGGACAGCCGTGCTTCTCCTCTGAATACAGACTCTGGCTGGAGCTGTCACGGAACAAAATTAAATTAATTAAATAAAGAGGTGAGTAATCTTACTCTAATTTATTATTATGGATTTTTTTATTATTTATGTATTTATTTATTTATTTTTAGGGTTACAGCCAATTAGGGTTATTTTTCAATAGGGTTATTTCTAGGGTTAGGTTTAGGGTTAAATTCCAGGGTTAGGGTTAGGATTAGGCATAGGTTTTACTCAGGTTAGGTTTAGGGCTAGACTCCAGGTTGGGCTTAAAACAATTATCCAAATTAGGGTTAGGGTTAGGTTTAGGCATCAGATTGGAATTCAAATTAGGGTTAGGGTTAGGTTTAGGCATCGGATTGGAATTCAAATTAGGGTTAGGGTTAGGTTTAGGCGTGGATTAGGATTAGACGTAGGGCAGGACTGAGGTTAGGTTTAGGGTTAGAATTAGGGCTAGGCTTGGGATAGGAAACTATGAGCTAGATTAGCTTGGTATGAAACCGGAGGACTGACCATTCCAGGCCCTGGGCGCTGGCTGGTTAGGTTGAGGAAAAAGGGGTCCTGGGACACTTACACCCAACGGGCTGGTCCCAGGCACGTGCACGGTCCTCAGCACCTGGGTGGCCAGTCCCCCCATCTAAATTTAGGTTTTGTGTAAACCATATTATGTTTATTTATTGATTTATTTAATTTTTTCCTTTCTTTTCTCCCCAGGTAGGATGAGGTAAGTATCCCCGGATTCGAGGTAAGTATCATCTGGTCTTTTGGTTTCCTTCTTTTTTTCTCTCTCCACAGATTAGGATGAGGTAAGTATCCCCGAATTGGAGGTAGGTATAATTAGGTTAGCCCATATCTGTACCAGGTTTAAATGTTTGCCCTTCCCAATTGAAATGTGGCCCTTGTCTTCCGTCTGTTCTCCATACGAGCAGCTAGGTCTTTCAAAACCTTAACTTGCTGTTCCTTAGAGTGGACTTCTCCAGGAGAATCAGACACCCTAAAAGAGGCTTCTTTTGGCCCTGCACCCACACTTCCTGAGGAAGGACTGTCCCTCGGGAGTGCTAGCCGGCTTGGCTGAATGGGTGTCAGGCTTGGTTCTGGGTCCTGTGCCCTAGAAACCGGTCTGACCTGAGGTTCGGACTGGGGAGTGGGGATCGGGGCAGGAGCGAGATCCTGAATTAAAATGGGGCCTGCTGTGGTTGAAGTACTTACATCCCTCCTACTCTTTGGAGTGGATGAAGTTTGTTTACCTTGGTGGTGTTTTGTTGTTCTTTTTGTCTGTGGAGGTGGTGGAGCTAGTTGTGGCTCCTCCGGCTGTGCGTCTTCCTCCACGCAAGCTCTAATTAGTACCTCCGCACGGTCAAGGACTTCTTTTTTGACGTGCGGCAGGTTCCTATAGGCCCATTTGGTAGCAATCTGGAAGGCCTCCTCCCATCTAGGAAGAGGCCTCCCCGAGATTTGCGCCAAGATGGAGTCCAACGTGCTCCTATAATGTTCTTCCAGTATCTGGATAGTGTTTTGGCCCCATACTTTGGCATTGTCCCCAATTCTGTCGAGGGTGCCTGAGGTGGGGGAAGCCGGTTGGATAAGGGTAGCCAAATTGGTGATGGTACGGGTGACCATTCTAGGTTGTGGGAGCCCCTCCCTTGGGGTCACGTTTTCCAGATGGTGTACCATCTTGATCCCCTTGTGAAACAACCGCACCATCTGCCCAAAGGCTGGGTCAGTGGGCGTGTCTCGTGTCCGTCGCTGTTGTGTATGGCGACCTAGAGTTCCCCTGGGTGGAGCAGGAGGAACATGGACCCGGGAACCGGACACCGGCACACACTGAGCCCTCTCCCTCCAGTAGGGGGGGTAAGGTGCACGGTTCCTATCCCAGCGGGTATCCCGTCCCCCATGCCAATATCCGTAAGGGGGGTACTGGTGCCGTTTCTTACGGTACACCTGGATCCATTCCCCGTCCATCTCATCAATGGTCATGTCCTTTTTTTTAAATGAAAAAATGCCTCTTAATAATGAAATAATGCCTCTAATTTAACGAAAAAATGCCTCTTCAAATAAAATAAAATTAAATGTTTTTTAAAAACTTCCTTGTCTTTATTTTACTTATCCAAATAAAATGAACTTCTTTTAAATCAAGACTGCTTATTTTTAAATTGTTTTTTAGGTATTTCTGTTTTTTTCCGTGTTTTTATTCGTGTTTTTTTATTTTTTTATTTTTTTGTAATTTTTTTTTTTTTTTCCGTGTTTTTTTATCAATAAAATAAAATAATTTGTGTGCTTGTACGCCGCGACGTTTCGACCTTGCACGGTCTTTTTCAAGCGGAAGCACACGTAAGTATTTAAATGTAAATGAATGGAGTCAATGTAAAGTTGAGAGATGCTCTCTCTTCAACAGCCAGCTCTAAAGTGAGGGACAGCCGTGCTTCTCCTCCTTTTATAGTGTGGCTTCTCCGAAACTTTTCGGTCACGAAATCTTTCAGAGGGACAGCCGTGCTTCTCCTCTGAATACAGACTCTGGCTGGAGCTGTCACGGAACAAAATTAAATTAATTAAATAAAGAGGTGAGTAATCTTACTCTAATTTATTATTATGGATTTTTTTATTATTTATGTATTTATTTATTTATTTTTAGGGTTACAGCCAATTAGGGTTATTTTTCAATAGGGTTATTTCTAGGGTTAGGTTTAGGGTTAAATTCCAGGGTTAGGGTTAGGATTAGGCATAGGTTTTACTCAGGTTAGGTTTAGGGCTAGACTCCAGGTTGGGCTTAAAACAATTATCCAAATTAGGGTTAGGGTTAGGTTTAGGCATCAGATTGGAATTCAAATTAGGGTTAGGGTTAGGTTTAGGCATCGGATTGGAATTCAAATTAGGGTTAGGGTTAGGTTTAGGCGTGGGATTAGGATTAGACGTAGGGCAGGACTGAGGTTAGGTTTAGGGTTAGAATTAGGGCTAGGCTTGGGATAGGAAACTATGAGCTAGATTAGCTTGGTATGAAACCGGAGGACTGACCATTCCAGGCCCTGGGCGCTGGCTGGTTAGGTTGAGGAAAAAGGGGTCCTGGGACACTTACACCCAACGGGCTGGTCCCAGGCACGTGCACGGTCCTCAGCACCTGGGTGGCCAGTCCCCCCATCTAAATTTAGGTTTTGTGTAAACCATATTATGTTTATTTATTGATTTATTTAATTTTTTCCTTTCTTTTCTCCCCAGGTAGGATGAGGTAAGTATCCCCGGATTCGAGGTAAGTATCATCTGGTCTTTT
>JAJDFG010000602.1:0-25000 GCA_021039105.1 Scomber colias
AACGAGGGAGGGAGAAAGGAAAAGAGAAAGGGAAGAAAGAAGGTAGGGAGGAAGGAAAGGAAGGAAGGAAGGAAGGAAGGAAGGAAGGAAGGATATTTTGGGATATTACAGAAGTTACCAAATATAATTATTTGCCCAATAAAGGGTTAAGACAGATTTGAAAAAATATGAACTTATCCTTTAATTTATATGATCATTTGTCCAATTTACTTTGTATCATTTAATATTTTCATAAGAAAAAAATATGTTTTTTATGTTTTTCTTGTGTCAAACAAAACATGCAAGGACATGTATAAGAGTTTCAACTTGTGTTATGAGTTAAACACTTTCATCAAGCAAAGATTAGAGTATTTTCTGAAAACCTACAAATCATTGACTTATTCATCAGTGATGTATTTGTCAAAAAAAAACAGATATGTGGAGTTGCTCTGTGACATAAAATGTGTAATTTAAATACATGAAGGGTACAAACTAGAGAGGATTCAGATGTGCTTCAGTAGCAAAACATACTATATTTCAAATGAAACGGAGCAGTGAGATTCATTTATATCAGTATAAATATGTGTCTGCACCAGATAATAATAATAATAATAATAATAATAATAATAATCAATAATAATAATAATAATAATAATAACAATAATAAAAATAATAATTAAAAATAATAATAATAATAATAATATAAAATAATAATAAATAAATAAATACAATAAAACTAATAATAATTTAAAATAATAATAACAATTAAAAAAATAATTAAAATAAAAATAATAATAAAAATAATATAAATAAATAAATAAAATACAATAAAATAATAATAATTAAAATAATAATAATAATTTAAAAAATAATAATAAAAATAAAAATAATAATAAATAAATAAATACAATGAAATAATAATTTAAAATAATAATAATAATAATAATAATAATAATAATAATAATAATAATAATACATTTAATTTGTATTGCACTTTACATTTCAACAATCTCAAAGTGCAACAGAGCAGAAAATAAAATAAAAGAATAAAAGAAAGGTTAATAGAGAACATATAAAAGACACTTAGCAAAATGCTTTAGTAAAAAGATAAGTGTGTATATTTACTGTACATCTAATAATGTTCATTTCACCTCTCTAACTGTCTACAGAGTGCCATTCCCTACGTCACCGGGACAGGAGGAAAGATTCGATTGATGCCAGATCGCTCAGCTCGCGTGGTAGTGACGGGTAAGACCATTCAAAATTCATTATCTTTTTATTTGAGCCTCTGTTTCAATGAATGGATGGAGCGCCGCCGTGCTGAAGTGGAAGATAAGCAGGAAGAGTCAGAAAATGATAGAGGACGAGAGGAATGAGATAAGTACGTGATGGGAATAAAGTGAGATGACAAAGGCAGGAACTCAAAAGGGGTAAAAAAAAAAAAAAAAAAGAAAAGAAGTGAAAGAATGGGATGATGATTGGAGATGGCTAATCAGAGGAGAGGATGAGTCAGATTGTGTTGTAGTAGGTACTTGAATTAAAGAGATCCTAACGAGAATGTCGTGGGCTCGGTGACATTACGTTACCTCCCTCCTCCACTCGCTTTGACGCAGCTGCTGCTATTTTCAGGTATCTCAGCTTCTGTTTCTGTCGTCCTCAATCAAAACCACTTTCCTTCTTTCTCACTGCACAACCTTGTCAACTCCACCTCCCCTTATATTAACATTTACTCCGTATTTACAATATCCTACTACTTTTATTTGTTAGGTTTTCTATAATAGGCTACTGTACTTCCTTTCCTTGTGTATTGTCTTTCATTCATAACCTTCGTCACCTTTCTGATGAGGGTTAATGATTTCAGGCTCTGTGAACTTAAGTCTATATGAGTTTGACAAACAATAAATCTTTATAATGATCATAATACAGTATGATAGTATGTAAAATGATGATTGTTTGAATTGCAGCTCCCAGTTTACAGAACCGAAGATATTCCTCCGTCGCCAGGATTCATTCCATGACTATCGAGGCTCCCATCACCAAGGTATGCTGCTACTGTATCTGTCATTATAATCATTTAGCATCCCTAATTATTTGTTTTTTCCACTATCCACACAGTTTTTTTTTAATAATGTCTTACAGATAGGTAAGATTTTCTGCAATCTGCATATATATATATATATATATATTGAAATAAAAGATTATTTTAATTACGCATCTATTTAATGGACTGGATAAATATGTAAAACTTGAAACTAATGGTTATATAAAAACAACAGAATTCATATAATATGCACTATAATCTTTATATAACTAGATCTGATGATAACTTTATTTTTAGAGCAACTTTTCATACATAAAATGCACTTTACATCAAATTATATGTTTAAAAATGTAACTTAAGCATTAAGATATAATAAAAATAGGGTATTAAATGCATAACATGTCAATGGATTTCAATGGATGGATTACTTTATTCTAGATTCCTCCCTCCCTCGTACCTTCCTTCCTTCCTTCCTTCTTTCCTCCATCCTTCCTCTCTCATTTCCTTCCTTCTTCCTTCCTCCCTTCTTTCCTCTGTCCTTCTTTCCTTCCTTCCTCTTTTCCTTCCTTCCTCTTTTCCTTTCTCCCTCCCTCCCTCCCTCCTTCTTTCCTTCCCTCCTTCCTTCTATCCTCTGTCCTTCTTTCCTCCCTTCCTTGTTTCCTCCCTCCTCGTACCTTCCTTCCTTCCTTCTTTCCTCCATCCTTCCTCTCTCATTTCCTTCCTTCTTCCTTCCTTCCTCCCTCCTTTCCTTCCTTCCTTCCTTCTTTCTTCCTTTCTTACTCCTTCCTTCCATCCATCCATCCATCCATCCGACCTTCCTTCCGTCCCTTCCTCCCTTCCATCCATCCTTCCTTCCTTCTTCCTGCCTTCCTTCCTTGACTCGAGGACAACAGGAGGGTTAAACAAGAGATCATAACATAAAATATGCTCTTACCAAACCTCTGAGAAACCCACTATCAGCAGGAACAGCAGGATCTTTCTTTGAGTGAACAGTTCCATATTGAATCCTCTGTTGAAGTAACGCCTTAAACACACATTACTCCACTTGTTTCCTCCGATGCATGAATGGCTCAGTAGAGTCATCAGGTTTGCACATGTCGGATTTCCACCATGAATTAAGTCCTTTTATGGCCCATTAGCAGCTTGTTTCACACCAGCCGCTTCCTAAAATGGAACGTGATATCTGCTTTTTCCAAATTAAGCCACTTTTAAGCATTTTAGTGTAGACTGCTTAGCCAAAAACGAGCCATTAGAGCTGCCTTTACAGCCCTCGTTTTGTCTGATTGAGACTATAATTAATGTTTTTTTCTCTTATGGTTGATAAAAAATGCAGACATAACAAGATGAAAAGATACTGTATCCTTTATTGACAAGATGTGCTTGTACTGCCTTGCTTCTCCGTTTCCTGTGATTATTTAAACTTGAATCATTCCCTGTAACCAGACTTTGCTGAAATGTATTCACTTTAAGATATGTTAAAGGTGCACTATGCAGGAAACATTGAAAAAACGTATAAAATAAAAGTGAATCCCTCTCAAACTATCATTTATGACCCTGTAGTAATGTGTGACTGTGTAATTATCTGCAGAGACTCTGTCCTCTGTATGTATTTTCTCATTTCCTTTTTTTCTGACCACACAATGCAAACACAATTAAAAAACAATAAGTTAGCAATTAAGTGCCTGATAAAATCATAATAAATAATCAACTAAGAGGTTTCTGATGTATAGATGTGCAAAAAGTTGCAATATTATGCCTTTTTTTTAGCAGTCTTATGGCTTGTGAGAGAGGCTGTTGCACATTTCGAATGTTTGGAGGAGTAATGAGCCCAATGTTAAGCTGTAGGTTGGATCACACAGCACTTTAAAAACACACATACAGTGTACTAGTGTGTCACGTTGTCTCATTCTGTTTCCCACTGTGAGTCCTGTGATGCTCTTTTGTGTTTTGAGAAGCAGCTTTATTAGCTGTTTTTACCCCAGACGACATTTCCCCAGCGTCACATGCACATTTCCATGACACACGCACAAAGAAAGGAGCACTCTGTTACGACATGTCTTTGCAGAGAGCTCTTTGTGCCTTTTTGTTTGTGTGCTGAGTCTGTTTTGTAACAGAAAAGGACTTTTATTTTTTTCTTTTCTTTTTTCCTCTTCCCTAGGTAATAAACATCATCAACGCAGCCCAGGAGAGTAGTCCGGTTACGGTGGCTGAGGCTCTGGACCGTGTGCTGGAGATCACTGAGGACCACTGAGCTCTACTCCCTCAGCTCGCCTCCAAAGAAGACGACCCCCACACCAACGACCTGGTTGGGGGCTCATGAGTGTAAGAGAGAGAGGGAGTGTAGATATTTTAAACCCTTTATAGGACACTCATTGAAAGGAAGGGAGGATGGAAGGATGGAAGGATGGAAGGAAGGAAGGAAGGAAGGAAGGAAGGAAGGAAGGAAGGAAGGAAGGAAGGAAGGAAGGAAGGAGGAAGGAAGGAGGGAAGGAAGGAAAGGAAGGACGGAGGAAAGAAGGAAGGAAGGAAGGTAGGGGGGAGGAAAGAAAGAGAAGGAGGGAGGGAGGAAGGAAGAAAGGGGGATAGAGGAAGGAAAGAAGGAAGGGAGGAGAGAAGGATGGAGGAGGAAGAACAGATGGAAGTAAGGAAGGAAGGAAGGAAGGAAAGAAGGAAGGGAGGAGAGAAGGAGGGAGGGAGGAAGGACAGATGGAAGGAAGGAAGGAAAGGAAGGAAGGACGGAGGAAATAAGGAACGAGGGAGGGAGAAAGGAAAAGAGGAAGGGAAGAAAGAAGGCAGGGAGGAAGGGAAGGAAGGAAGGAAGGAAGGAAGGAAGGATATTTTGGGATATTTACAGAAGTAGATATTTTAATACAGTGTATGCTTGAGTTCGTTCAGAAGTATAGCTGCTTTATAAGGAGAGGTTAAAAATGTTCTTACCTCATGCATATGAAACTGAACATGCATTCTTGTTGAACTGAGGATTTTTTTTTGGCCTCCAAAATCAAATCAAATGTGTTTATTTGGAGTGCCAACAGAGGTTATGTTTAGTCTTTTTTCTAATTTGTTGAATAAGTCTAACTATGGAGTGATTCACTGCATCATACAGATGTCAATGTCTCTTCTGAAATCAAAGTTTGATTTAAGCATTTTTTAAAATCCATCAACTTCCAGCAAAGGAGGACTTTTGTGTACCAGATTATCGCACACTTCCAAGGCAGTTTAAAGGATAAAGCTGTCAATTTTCTTTATTTTTCTTATTGTCAACAAAACCCATGAAAAGACCAAAACTATCAGCGATCACCAACACTAAATTCATCCTGCCGACAAGTCTCTTTTCAGTCGCCAAAGCCTGACATATACAGTAGTAGCTTATTACTCCAAACCACTGAGCCACTGGGCGACATATTCCTTCATTACCGTCAACATGCACGCTGGAGTTTGACTCGAGTCAATCCCACAAACACTGGACAGCTGCCAAAATACTTGCTACTCTAAATGTGTGTTAATCCGCAGCTGAAAATAACACCCCTCCCCCTCCAACACATGCCTCCTGTTTGGATAACGCTGCTCGCTAAAAACTACTGTGCTCAGCTGTTTTGGAAAGTACTGAGCCATATGGAGATGAAGGAGAAGGAGAAGTTTAACCCTCCGGGTGTCCTCGAGTCAAGAAAGGAAGGGAGGGAGGGAGAGAGAAGAAAGGAAGGATGGAAGGAAAGGAGGGAGGGAGGGAGGAAGGAAGGAAAGGAGGGAAGAAGGCAAGGAAAGGAGGGAGGAAAGGAGGGAGGGCAGGGAGGGAGGAAGGAAGGAAGGAAGGAAGGAAAGGGGGTGGAGGAAGGAAAGGAAGGAACGAAGGAAGGAAAGAAGGAGGGAGGGAGGGAGAGAGGAAGGAAGGACAGAAGGAAGGAAGGAAGGGAGGAAAGAAGGGAGGGAGGGAGGAAGGAAGGACAGAAGGAAGGAAGGAAGGAAGGAAGGAAAGAAGGAACCATCAAAAAGACGGGGTCAATTTGACCCGGAGGACGACAGGAAGGTTTAAGAGAATTGACAGACAGACGGACATGATTGGTTTTTAATAAGTTTTTTAATAGGATTTGCTAAAATTTGGGAGGGGGGGGGCGGGGTGGGGGGGGACTTCAGCTTTATCCTTTAAGCCCGTTGTGCTATTCTTGTAGTATCGAGTTAAGATTTGTGTGACAGAAATTTTTAAGCATAAATTAATATGTATAATATATTTCTTATTATAATAATGTCTCAAATAACACAGTATGAAATATGAGAGGAGTCTTTTGAAGTGATGAAAGTTCAGAGAATTATCAGAGACTCCGCAGCTCCCCTCGAACTCTAGATTTATTGCAAGTTTCAGCTCATTGTTTAGCTGTCCGGCTGCAGGCAGATGTTTTCAGACACTCTTATAAAAACTCTAAATTTTACACAACCCTTCTCAGCACCAAATGCAAACAGACACATTTAGCTGTAGATGAACATAGTGGAACATTTAGCAGCGAGAAAAAGAGCCAGGTATTTCCCTCAGGAGTCGGTAGAGAGCAAAAACAGAGCTAAAAGAGAGTGAATATTGGATTTACATTCAGCAGGTGGACAGAAACACGACTCCAGATGAATGATAATGTTGTTCCGTAGCTGCTAACAAGTTCAACATATCAACTTAATAGCTGATGATATTTTAATGTTGTGTTTGCAACTTTTTTCCGTTACCCTAAAAGTAGCCAAAAAATCAGTGCATGCAGATTTTTAAAGATGTGTTATTACTAGCTTGACCACTCTGTTTATAGGTCTAATTAATTGAACCATTTCTGTCTTTATTTTTTTTTCCAGGATGGGCTGCGGAGACTCTCTGGGAACGAGTACGTTTTCTCGAAAAGTAAGTAACCCGCAAATCATCACATCATGTCACTGATCATGTATGAGTATAATCAAATTATTACCTTTTTTTTAAAATACCTATCACAGGTGTTTTCACTTAGTGTGGTTCATTAGACTTATTTTAAGGGTTGAAGTAGAGGGCAGATTTACGCTGGGAATGAAATGATGTATTAACCCTCCTGTTGTCCTCGGGTCAAGGAAAGACAGGAGGAAGGAAGGGAAGGGAGGAGAGAAGGAAGGAAGGAAGGGAGGGAGGGAGAGAAGGAAGGAAGGGAAGGAAGGAAGGAAGGAAGAAAGAAGGAAGGGAGGAAGGAAGGAAGGAACAAAGCACGGGAGAAAAGAAGGAAGGAAGGAAGGAAGGAAGGAAGGAAGGAAGGAAAGGAGTAAGGACGAAAGGAGGAAGGAATTAAGGAGAGAAGGAAGGAAGGGAGGGAGGAAGGAAGGAAGGAAGGAAGGAAAGGAGTAAGGACGAAAGGAGGAAGGAATTAAGGAGAGAAGGAAGAGAAGGAAGGAAGGAAGGAAGGAAGGAAGGGAGGAAAGAAGGAAGGAAGGAAGGAAGGAAGGAAGGAAAGGAGTAAGGAAGCAAGGAATGATGGAAGGAAGTGAGGAAAGAAGTATGGAAGGAGGAGGAGGAGGGAGCCAAAGACAGCGGGGAGGAGGGGAAGAACAAAGGAAAAATTAAAAGAAAGAGGAAAGAAGGAAGGAAGGAAAGAAGAGCTGGGGTCAGTTTGACCCGGGGAGAACGACAGATGCAGTAAGATGACAGGAGTGAAGGAGACATCAGTAAAGTGAGAACACCTGTGTGGATTGAGACTGTGACTTCATTAACCCTCGTGTCGTCCTCCCGGGTCAAACTGACCCCGTCTGTTTTTGACTGTCCTTCTTTCCTCCCTCCCCTGTCCTCCCTTCCTTTCTTTCCTCCCTCCTTCATTCTTTCCTCCCTCCTTTCCTTCCTTCCCTCCTTCCTTCCTCCTTTCCTTCCTTCCTTCTTCTCCTCCCCTCCCTCCTTTCCTTCCTTCTTTCCTCCCTCCTTTCCTTCCTTCCTTCTCTCCTCCCTCCCTCCTGTCCTTCCTTCCTTCCCTCCCTCCTTCCTTCTTCCTTTCCTTCCTTCTTTCCTCCCTCCTTTTATTCCTCCCTCCCTCCTTTCCTTCCTTCTTCCTTCCCTCCTTCCTCCCTCCTTTCCTTCCTTCCTTCTTCCTCCCTCCCTTCCTTCCTTGACTCAAGGACAACAGGAGGGTTAAGTGTCTTTCATTCATAATGTGACTCATGTGATGGATGATGATGTCATAACACACAATAAGTCAAGCCAGTGAGCATGAAGCTGGAATCCCTGCATTAAAGGATTGATTCACAAATTTCCGAATCAGTCTTAAAGAAATAGTGAGGCGCCAAAATGAATACTGACCCGCATTTTTCTTGTTGTAATCATTCCTCCTGTTCATATTGACCATTAGAAGATCTCTTCATAATGCATTTACAATGTAAAATCCCCCAGTCCTCCTCCTGTGCAAAAAAAAAGAGTAAAAGTATTAAAAAGTTTATCTGACATTGATATAAGCTTTAGCTGTCATAATTAGTCAAATCAAGTAGGTATCTTTCAAAGTTAGTGTCTTTTTACTGCCAAGCTCTCTATTTTTTGTTATCGTCCTTCCACTGCAGCTGAACAGGAAAACACTGACACACAAAAAGGGAATTTGGCACTAAAAAGAGTGTAAGGGTAGAAGATTTGCACTTTATTTGACTAATTCAGACAGATGAAGCTTCATATTATCTTCAGATAATAGGAATACATTTTTGCTCCAAACAAGGACTGTGGATGTAGTCTCCCATCTCTTACATTGTAAGCGTGTTTTGGAAAAGATCTTCTAATGGTCAGTATGAACAGGAGGAATCATTCAAACCTGTATCACTGTTCATTTTAACTTTCCTGTCGTCTCTCCTGGGTCAAATTGACCCCGTCTGTGTTGGCTGTTCCTTCTTTCCTCCCTTCCTCCCTACCTTATTTCCTTCCTTCTGTCTTTCCTTCCTTCCTTCTGCCTTTCCTTCCTTCCTTCCTTCCCTCCTCCCTTCCCTCCTTCCTTCCTTCCTTCCTTCCTCCCTCCCTCCTTTCCTTCCTTCCTCCTTTCCTTCCTCCCTTCCTTCCTTCTTCCTTCCTTCCTTCCTTCCTTCCTTTCTTTCCTTCTTCCTCCCTTCCCTCACCTCCCTTCCCTCCTTCCTTCCTCCCTCACTCCTTTTCTTCCTTCCTTCTTCCTCCCTTCCTTCCTCCCTTCCCTCCTTCCTCCTTTCCTTCCTCCCTCCCTTCTTCCATTGACTCGAGAACAAAAGGAGGAAATATGTGTTTTCGAAGTTAAATTAGAGCACTGATATCACTCTCGTGTCTATTTATTGAGTATGGAGTCAGCTAGCTTTGTATAAAGACTGGAAACAAGAGGGAAACATCCAGCTTTGGCTCTGTCCATAGTTCAGCAGCAGCACCTCTAAAGCTCAGTAATTAACACACTCTAAGAGATGACTAAGACAAGCCAAACAGCACTTAATGTTAATGAGAGGTTGAGTCGAGAACAGGCGGGAGTTTTCGCCCGTGGTCTTAATCACTACTGAGAATTATGGAACATGATGTCTGCCGTCTTGAGTGAAGCTCATGAATAAATATGAAATGTAAAGGGTGGTTATTGTCCTGATGAAAGCGGCCTAGTATTTCTTTTTAGCGTGAATTTCTCTCTCCGTCCGAGCTCATTACGTAACCCCGTTATGATGATTAAAGTCACAAGCCAAGGTAACTGAGAGGATTTAAATCAAAGGGTGTATTTTCCAAGAAGCTATCTTCTTTTTCATCAAGTTGGAAACAGTATCGTCATCTCGGCTCCGCTCGTACTGATCTTATCTTACACCATCTTTCTACTGCGTGCTCAAAGGACCAAATTTACAACGCGAGACACTAGTGTGTTTGCACATGTATATAAAAATTAGAGAGCCAAGGTTGATACAGATGGTCCCATTATTCATCCGTCAAATCCCACACAGCGCTCCCTCTCTTGGTTTGCCCCCTTTATGGTCAAAATCACAATGAGTACAATGTACGTGTGTGTGTGCACGCTCCTGTTTGTTCCCTAGATATGAGCCAGAGCAGCTGGCCATCCCAGTCACTCTGAATGACGTCCCTCCGTCCATCGCCGAGATGCTGAATGATGAGGAGTGCTGGGAGTTCAACACTCCTGGAGCTGGAGGCGGCTACACACAAGAGGTACGGACACGATGGAGCCAGGATGACGCAAAAGATTTTAGATTTGGGCTCAGAATCGAAGTGGTTTTGATTTAGTCAACATGTAGCATTTCAGCAGATACTTAATGTTTATTGATATAATTTTTGTTTATGAACGTCTCCTAGTAAAAGCTGCCTCGGTGCCGTATATCAACAGTTTAAAACCACTGTTGTTCAAACTGTATCACAGATATTCAGATGAAGTGAATGCTGGACTTGGGAGAAGTACTTTCCATTTCACAAAATATAAATGTTGAATTAATTACAGACGACATTAAATATTCAAAATCTCATCCCTCTGGATGAATTAAAACGTTTAATTTTGGACACTTTAGAGATGTCTGTCTGTGCTCTTGATGGC
Organism: Scomber colias; assembly: GCA_021039105.1. NCBI lineage: Eukaryota > Metazoa > Chordata > Actinopteri > Scombriformes > Scombridae > Scomber > Scomber colias. Next base: position 10,522 of record JAJDFG010000602.1, read on the forward strand.
AATGAGAAGACCAGATCAAATAGGTTGTATAATAACTGTTACATCACCCGTCTTTGGTATTCTCAGAATGGCAGATTATGTCTTTTGACCTAAAAAGAAGATAAAAAGTGGTTAAATCTTCTCCCTCTTATGTGAATGGTCAAGAAAATTCTACTTCATAAAATACAAATACAAGCATTTAAAGAATAATTCGAAATTTTGAGAATAGACTCATTTGCTTCTTGTTGGTTTGTCACTGTTTCTAAGGGAGATGGAGAAAAACAATGATATATAACTATTTACTTTATTTATACATGTGTATTTGAGTTTCATGACCCAAATAAACTAAACTAAACTTTTTTGCACCACTCATCTAACTTCTCATCTAATTCTCAGCAAAAAATGAAAAGTATATTCCCATTTATGAATATTTCTACCTACAGAAAATCAACTTTTCTAACATTTAAATCTACAATAAATCAGTAGATGGCTAGTAATGATCCAAATTAATCAAGGTATAGGTTACAGATAAAGACAATTCAACTAATAATCATGGTCACAATAAAAGAAGATGTTAGAAGGTAGGATAACAAACGTGCCATAAGGAAGAATAAAGGGTACATTACTTCTTGCGTCATGTGATCCCTGCAGACCGCTGACTTACCTCGGGCTGAGATCTTCACGAGTTTTGGTGTGTGTGGAGTTCCTGAACTGTTCAGAGGCGACGCTGCGCTCCTGGCTCCAGCTGATCGACGGCTAGCTACCACTCCTCCAACTCCTACCTCCACAACTCCACGCACGCTGCGGACGTGCTGCACGCTACTGCATACTTCCTGCGCAAAGAGAGAGTCAAGGTTAGAGGAAGAAACTGATTTACACACAGTATATGGATCAATGATGGTTTTTGTGTCCATGTGGTTAGTCAAATTTAAAGGGTTTAAAACTAGAAAATAACATATGAATAACTTTTCACACATTCCTTTTTGTGGACTCAGCATCAAATTTCTGCTTTTAATCCATTTTAAGAGGATTATGGCAAAATTGTCTAAGTGGTGTAACCATAAAAACTTACTTAAAAACACTAAATTCTCAATAAAACTCATATCACTAGTTTGGCATTAACCATCTCAAGTATCTTCCAAATAAGTTCCACTGCAAATACACTATAGGTGCATAAAATATTTATCATTCTTTTGTGGTTACACCATTTGACATTTTCAGGAGCATTCAGTGTGATGGTGCAAATGTAATTTCAATGACATAAAACCAACAAAAATGTATTTTAACAAACTTGATGCTGCTTTTAAGACAATTTTTAAAGATATACAAATGAAGGATGAAAAAGATTAATACTATATACACAAATATAAATAGCACTTGAGGATATAAAATTGGGTGATACTTGAGTAAAATGCCATGTCTTGTACTTTTACTGTACTTGTAGCAGGAAAACCAAAGTGTGTAAATTAAATCTTTGCACATGAACCAGAAGTTGTGGCGGCAGAGAGAGTTACAGCATCAACATAAACGTATCAGCAGAGATGTCAGAGTGAGACTGTGAAGCATAAATGAAAACCGCTCATGCAACTTCAGAGCCTGAACTAACGCAGGTTGTAACTTCCCGACAGCTGGAGGGAATCATATAGCTACATATCATAATGCAGTCTATGCAGAGATCTACTGACTATGACTACCAATACCTTTTTTAAATATTCATTATGTTTCTATTTCATAACTTCCCTTCTTCCCTTTTTCCCCTTTACCTTCGTGTCGTCCTCCTGGGTCAAATTGACCCCGTCTGTTTTGACTGTTCCTTCCTTCCTTCCTTCCTTCCTTCCTTCCTTCCTCTGTCCTTCCTTCCTTCCTTCCTTCGGTCCTTCCTTCCTTCTTCTTCCCTGCCATCCTTCCTTCCTTCTTTTCTTCCTTCCTTTTTTCCTTCCTTCCTTCCTTCCTTCCTTCCTTCCTTCCTTCCTTCTTCCTCCCTTCCTTCCTTCCTTCTCTGTCCTTCTTTCCTTCCTTCCTTCCTTCCTTCATTCCTCCTGTCCTTCTTTCTTCCTCCCTTCCATCCTTCCTTCCTTCTTTCTTTCCTTCCTTCTTCCTCTCCTTCCTCTCCTTCCTTCCTTCCTCTGTCCTTCCTTCCTTCCTTCCTTCCTTCCTTCCTTTCCTCCTTCCTTCCTTCCCTCCTTCCTCCTCCTGTCCTTCTTTCTTCCTCCCTTCCATCCATCCTTCCTTCCTTCCTTCCATCTTCCCTTCCTTCCTTCCTCCTTCCCTTCCTTCCTTCCGTCACTTTCCTCCCTTCCATCCTTCCTTCCTTCCTTCCAGCTTACCCTCCTTCCTTCTTCCTTTCCTCCCTTCCTTCCTTGACTCGAGGGACTACAGGAGGGTTAAATGATTTTCTTTGGAGGTTTTTCTTTATTCAAACTGAAGATCTGAGGGACAACAGAGTGTTCTTTGCCCCTTGAGGCAAATTTTGATTTGTGATTTTTGGGCTGTATAAATAAACTTGAGTTAACTTGTGCTACATACGTAGATTTTACCAATAAAAAAAAAAACATTAAAAAAAACATTGCTTACAAGAATCTGGATTATGTAGATCTAACAAGACACTAAGGCCCCAAAATAAACAAAAGTAATTCTCTGTTTTTGTTTTTTGAGATTTTTTTTCTTTTTTTTTAGCTTCTGCAAATTCCACTTTGGTTGCTTGACATGTGCTTGTTTGGAAAATGAGTTGTTTGTATACACATGTGACTTATTCAATGTTTTTAAATCAGTGTTCAATTTATTAGCACTTGTAACTGAACCCTAACCCCTAAACCCCTAAACCCCTAAACCCCTAACCCTCATATATGACTAGATGGCCAAAATATGAAAGAGTCGTCTCCCTCCTGCCACTAAACCTCATGATGATGTTTCCTAATGAACTGCCGATAAAAACAAATACAGATTGTTTGAATGACAGCCAAGATGTCAAAGTTGTAGTATGCTTTGAGTTTGTTTATTTGAGTGAGCTGCTGCAAAATGTCAAAGATGACACGGATGCTGTTAAAGTGAAAACACAAATATGGTGTAAAACATCTCTGAGTATGCTAGCTCTGTTTTGAATATGATTTATTAGCATTAGCATCCACAACAGCCCCCCGACCCCCCCCCCCCCCCCCACGAAAAATAATCCAATCAACATCATAATGAAAAGCATGTATAAGCCTGCAATCCACTGTTCAGAGTGATATATTAACACTATTAATTATTCATTAAAACCAATAAGCTCTGGCTAGTGTCTGCAGGGGTGCATTAACATCACTGGAGGCCCCTGGGCTAAAGAACTTTATGAGGCCCCCCTCCCACCCCGCACCCCCGCTACAGGACTTTATGAACCCCTCCATTCCTAAGTGGTTGACACACTATATTTTGCAGCGTCATGTGCGTTACGGTCGAGTCATCATTAGCCTACTGTACATAATTATTCTCAAGTTTTAGAGCCCCCCCCCCCATGGTGGAGGCTCTGGGGCTGTAGCCCAGGTTAGCCCGTTCATTAACCTTCGTGTCGTCCTCCCGGGTCAAATTGACTCCGTCTGTCTTGACTGACGGGGTCCCCCTTTCCTCCCTCCCTCCTACCTTCCTTCCTTCTTTCCTTTCCTTTCCTCGCTTCCTTCCTCCCTCCTTCCTTCCCCCTTCCTTCCCTCCTTCCTCCCTCCCTCTTTCTTACTTCCTCCCTCCCTTCCTTCCACCCTCCCTCCTTTCCTTCCTTCTTCCTGCCTTCCATCCTTCCTTCCTTGACTCGAGGACAACAGGAGGGGTAATGCACCCCTGGGTGTCTGTGTACATGCAGTACTGACGTGACTCTGTGTCTCTGCTGTTTTATTCAGAGCAGTCTGGACCAGCTGGACGAGGTGGCCGCATTGATAGCAGCCACGGTGCACGACGTGGATCACCCGGGCCGGACCAACTCCTTCTTGTGCAACGCCAGCAGTGAACTGGCCATCCTGTACAACGACACGGCCGTGCTGGAGAGCCACCACGCAGCCCTCGCCTTCCAGCTCACCGTCCGAGACAGCAAGAGCAACATCTTCAAGAACATCGACAGGTCAGCGGTAGTATTAGCATTAGCATTAGCAGTAGCAGTCACTAGTGTGGTTTCATATATATGTATTCCCTCCACACGCTTAATCCAAGACTCAAAATCTCACTTTATCCTCTCCTCGCCTCACGTTGCTGACAGGAATCAATTCCGAAACCTGCGGCAGGCCATCATCGACATGGTGCTGGCCACAGAGATGACCAGACACTTTGAGCACGTCAGCAAATTCGTCAACAGCATCAACAAGCCAATGGCTGCCATAGAAGAGACCAGCACAAGTGTAAGTGTCAGATTGAATTAAATCACCCAGAAAGGCCACAAAAGACAGTAAAGCTTCATTTTATTGGTTTATATATATATAAAAAAGTGTGTAGTGTGTATTTCTTATTAGATATCATGCATATATAATTTTTTTAGTGTGTGCAGATGCTTATGTTTTTTTTCCACATTGTTCCTGCAGAGCATGAACAGCGACTGCGAGGGTCAGGCTAACATTAGAAACTCTCCAGAGAACCGTCTGCTGATAAAGAGGATGTTGATCAAGTGTGCAGATGTGGCAAACCCCTGCAGGCCGCTGGAGCTCTGCATCGAGTGGGCCGGCCGGATCTCCGAGGAGTACTTTGCACAGGTGCGGGGACACAACACTACACTACCAAAGCTCTCTGGATCATTTTTTTTTGCATTGTCTCACTTTGTATAATTTAGCATATTTTTACGAGCTGCAGCTTTAGCTTGAGTGTGCGTTTATCTTTTGTTTCTTTAATGTGATGTGTGTGTGTGTGTGTGTGTGTGTGTGTGTGTGTGTGTGTGTGTGTGTGTGTGTGTGTGTGTGTGTGTGTGTGTGTGTGTGTGTGTGTGTGTGTGTGTGTGTGTGTGTGTGTGTGTGTGTGTGCCATGCAGACAGATGAGGAGAAAAGACAAGGGCTGCCGGTGGTGATGCCAGTGTTTGACAGGAACACCTGTAGCATACCCAAATCTCAAATCTCCTTCATAGACTACTTCATCAATGACATGTTTGATGCCTGGGATGGTAAGAGTAACGACTTCATTCATTCATTCATTCATTCATTTCTTCCCCCTCTGCTACAGTCTGCTTACATGTCTTCTTCTTCTTTATTTGTTTTATCTCTGTGTGGGTTGTTTACATGTACTGTTGTGTGTTTAGTCATTTCCTTTTCCACTTAATTCCCAAATAAGTTTAGTGTGCCCCATACATTTTACTATTAAGTCTGATTATGTTAGTAAAACATGAGGGTCACAAGTCATAGGCTGTGAGTGAGACACACAGGAAGCATGTTTGTTTATAGTTGATTATGGCAATGCACTCTTTTTTCTTTTTTTTTAAAGGGGTCATATCATGCTTTTTGTGATTTATATACTGTTATAATGTCAGAGGTTTATGTTAAATATGGTCAAATTTGCAAATCGTGAGATGGAAGTGTATGAAAATGGGCCCTAAGCTTTAAAAGGAAGGACAAAGTTACTAATGCTTCTTATAATAATGTCAGATCAGGAAGGAAGTCTGTTAAGAAGCCCCAGAATACAAATAAAGACCTGGAAATCTGCATTATATGTCTTCTTTAAATACTTAAATGCTCACTACAGAATTAAAGTACCTGTTTCAGCTGCTGGTTACCTGGCCGGTTATACTGTATGTTTGATGAATATTGTTTCACACCCTCAGTTAATTGCAAATTGTCTGTCCTTCTTTGTGATAAATGTCTCAAGCTCACAAGCAATCCTCCCTTAGTCCAAGCAGTTTTGTTCCCTGGTGGATAATTAAATTAAGTACAGACATTAAGTATGAGTTTATTCTTGACGCACAGGGGTTTTGATTTTGGGGAGGAAGAAAAAAAAAAAAAACCCCTCAAGTTTCATTTACTTGCCTCGTACACAGTCAAATATTCATTTTTGTCGTTGAGAGACTTTCTGATCCTCGTACAGATCTGTTTCCTTGATGGGATTTCCATTTCAGTTGCAACCCTAAACCACATTTTAACAACCTTTTGATATATTGCTCTTTAGAGACAACTCCCCGAAAAAATTTACTCCAGCCTTCTATGACTTTTTCATTTTTCTTGGCAGATTGCAGGATAGGAAAATGCAGGAAAAGTGGTGGTGAGGAGGAGGAGGAGGAGGAGGAGGAGGAGAAGGAGGAGGGGGAGGAGTCATAAGAAAATGGGGAGGGATAGTAATGGTGCTTATAACTCCCCATTCCCACTGAATTTCTCTTTTAGTTTAGTCTCCCCAAGAGGGAAGTTGTTTACTGTCAACAGGGCTCTGATGTCACGGAAAGATTTCAAATGCCAGTGGGACGGACAGAAATTGCAAGGGCGCCAGGGGAGTGGGAAGTTGGGAAAATAAGAGAGGGGATGGGGGTTTACGATCACTAGGTTCGGGGAGGGACGAGCAGTCAAGCAGAACTCCACTTACACCTAAACACAAAAACACTCACGCAGCCGCTTCCAATTCACCAGGGGTCATTTTGAGGTTGCGGCAGGGGTCACGCTTAGTTCCAAGCACCGAGCGGAGATGCAGCGTGGGTCAGGAACGAGCCGGAAATCTGGATGTAAACAGAACAAGAACACACACACACACACACACACACACACACATGTTCTGCAGTGTGTGTGTGTGTGTGAGTGTGTGTGTGTGTGTGTGTGAGTGTGTGAGAGAGAGAAAAGGCAGGGAGACCTTTCAACCCTCGGCTGTCTCTGTTTTTTATGTGGGAGCAACATTGCAGAGTGTACATAACATTAACCACTGAACATGAACTAAGCACACACACACACACACAGAAACACCCTCATACACACACACACACACACACACACACACACACACACACACACACACACACATTGTCCTCCCTTATAGATCATGTGGAACGATGACAGGAATTGACAGATGAGCAGATTTCTGATGAGTTGACAGGTGTTTGTGTCTGTTCCTGGACATGTCTGTTCATACTAGCTCTGAAGAAATGACTTTATAATGTGATTTAATGTAAGTTGTTGTAGGACAAAGTGCACAGTCCTAATTATGTGCAAATATGTCATCAATCCTGACGCTAATATGAGGCAACCGCAGTCAGAGTTAGCCAAATCAGGGTTTTTATTAAGTTTATTGATTTAATTGTTTATCATCTTTAAAATGTAAGAAAATTAAAGGTGCAGTATGTAAAATTTAGTGGTATCTAGCAGAAGAGACTTGGCAGTAATGGGATATAATACTTAATGTATAATCACCTGAAAATAAGAATCATTGTGTCTCATTACGTTAGCATGAGTCAGTTTATATCTACATAGGGAGCACGTCCTCTTCCATGGATCCAGCCATGTTGCACTGCCATATTTCTACAGAAGCCCAGAATGGACAAACCAAAAACTGGATCTAGAGAGAAATTTTTGCGGTTCTCCTTCGTGCTTGGAGGGGGGATAGGTTATTAGTTGGTTACAATCTGCAACCTAACATATCGATGCCACTAAAACCGACACAAAACCGTGACCCCTTTAGTTTGCTGTCATGTATGACAAAGAAAAGCATTCAAACTTCACATTTGAGAAGTTGAAACCAGCTAATTTTGATTTTTTTATGTAAAAATCAACGGATCATTGCAACCTCTCAAGATGTTTTTAAAATTAAGTTAGTTTCATCAGTTATATCCCTATAAAATTCACTCTTTTTTTGTTTCCCTTTTCTTGTTGAGCCACAGCAGATTCATGTGTTTAAAAAGGAGGGAATTTCAAACTAAAGACTGCTCTAGATCTTTAGAAGATACCTCTCTGATTTGACTCAGACTGCTGAAGTCTCATTTTAGCTTCAGCTTTGATTGCATGTTTGCACAGAATAAGGACTGTGGATGTTGTCTTCTATGTCTTATGTTAGAATTGCATTATGGAGGGATTTTATTGAATGCACCAAAAAAGAAAAGCTACTGTATTTCTTCTGCAACTCAACGTCTCTCTCTCTCTTCACAGCCTTCGCCAGCCTGCCTGGTCTCATGGAGCACCTGTCAGAGAATTACAAGTACTGGAAGGGCTTGGACGAGATGAAGTGTAAGAGCCTGCGCCCTCCCCCTCCTTCTTGACCGGTTCCTCATCGACCCCCTTCCTCTCCTCTCCTCCGTCACTTCGAGCAGGGTGTGACGGCGAACTTTGAAGCCCCCTCTCCCCTTCCCTCCCCCCGCGGGTGGAACAATTAGACTCTTTGGCTGTGATTCGACGGAGCTCTGTGCCCTCTCATTTGACCCAGGACACGCTCGTGACCCCGAAGCTGGGCAACCAAGGGGCCGTGAGAGCTGATGTCACCGGCTGATGAACGCTGAGATGCCGTTTCTATCTCAAATCACAGCCTCTTTTCTTGTGTGATTCAATGGAGAATAGGTTGTCATTTGAAGACCCAACCACCCCTCCTCCTCCTCCTCCTCCTCCCTGTTGCCACTCGATGGCTCTGTTAAGTATTTCCTAATAGCACCTCTATGAAACTGTGTGGACCTCGTGGCTCACCTGACAATCTGTACCATACAGTGCAACACACCAGAATCCTGCACTTTAGCTAATCAAGACATTTTAATTTTGAGCTACTCTTTGCTTTTTGCTTCTTTTTTTTCTCCGCAGTTTTTCGTCTCTCTTGTCAATTTTTTTTTTCTTTCTTTTTACAAATATTTTCATTTTTGCATCTGTCATAAAAGCAATGTGGCCACGAGGTGGTGACCTTGGCTAAGAGGCACTGATTGAAAATAAGAACCTAGAGAAATCTGTCGAGGCTTGTCGGTGGATATGTGTGCGTGTCTCCTTTTTACACCTTCAAACTTACTTTTTGCCAACTTGTGAAGGTGCTCAGCTGGAGTTTTTCCATTCTTACGAGCTGTGATATAGTCTACAATATAAGAGACACTTTGACTTGTGTCAGGGACCAAATTCATAGCAATCAGGGGTCCTTGCTGGTACTGTATGTACAAAACGTGTACATAGACAGTCAGCCGAGTACCAGGGTCCAGCTGAAAGGGTTTCCAGACATCCAGTCCCACATATAGAGGCGAGATTTAAGAAGGGCTGTGAAGATCATGTAGCCACGTAACAGGTGTAACAGGAATATCACACCCCCAAAAAAAACTACTGCTATACTTTTTGCGGTGAGAACAAATGGAGGAAAAGAACTGACTGCACTGTATCAGAGCTTTCAGTACAAAAAAATATCAGATGTCACATATTCAGTTATGTGACACTGGACAGGACACAAACTGTAGATGCTTGGACCCAAATAAGAAGAAACAAAGCAGTGCAGTGCTGTTGTTAAAGTAGCATGTAGCTGTATGTTCAAGGTGGAAATGGACCTCAAAGACAGTGTGAAGGAGGCATCAGAGCCATGTTTTAGATCTCTGTCTAATCAGCTCTTGCACCCACATATTTTAAATCTTGAACCACTTTTACTGTGTCTCAAACTCCTTCTGCCACATTTCACCTTGCAGTTGAAAAAAAAATCTAGTTGCACATGATTTTTAAATAGACAAAGGCCATTTTTTTTTTTTTTTTTGCTATGAGATTTGGAGGATGTGTCTGCCCTCTAGTGGCTAAAAGAGGGTATTGCAGAAATCGTATATATAGTAAATCTGTCAGGGAAGGATCCACAGGAAATAAAGTATTACCCCTAAATGATCAGGAGTAGAAAAGGCCATGATTTATCAAGAAATGAGCATTTATAAACAGAAACGGAGAAATTTGAGAAGTGAAGAAGTTTTCTGTATAATTCAAAGCACTTTTTTTTTCTTTTAATTCTGACATTTGAAGGTGAAACAGTATTGAAGCACTAATGCCAGCATTAAAAAGGAATCCCGAAACATTGATTTTATGAAGTAGGAAATGCAGATTTGCAGATTTCCATATACACTACTTGAGCTGAATCATCATCATGTATGACCAGCTCTTGTCCCCGAAAGGCTCCATATGAATGAGTGAAGTGGGAAATGTTGCTGTGTGTGTTCAGTGTGTGTGTGTGTGTGTGTGTGTGTGTGTGTGTGTGTGTGTTAATCCAAGAAAAAAAACACACATTACAGTATTAACCAAAGGCACAGAGAGCTCTTTACAGGTGCCTTATTCTTTGGTCATCTTTACAGAAACAAAGGTTGGTTGAAGTATCTCCTACTCTCCTCTAAAGACAAAAAAATTATACAAGAAAAGCCATACATGTTTTATTTAAAGTAACATATGAGATCAAAATATACAGTATATATAAATATAAATATATATTTGACTTTGGGAATGTTGCTTTTATGGTCTGTGCTCCAGTTTTTTGAGTTGGTGAGTCAGTGTTAATAGTTTTTTTGTCACAAAGGTCCTTGAACATTGGATCATTTCTGTTTGGTACACTTATGAAGTTTTTAAAGATTAAAGGACAGAAAACTGAATCAGGTGCAGTTGGATCAGATGTGAATTACACAGTTACAGTTTTCACTTTTAACGAGACAGAACTGATCACATCCACGTTTTAAATGTATTTATGATGATGATGATGATGTAGTAATTTTTTATTGATGATCAAGGTCTTAATCAATGCCTTAATCTTGTCACGTCTCACTGTTTTAGGTCTGCTATTGTTGCAATACACTGTAAACTACCTAATGTACCTGCTGTTACTGTAAATACGCAGCCAATATATTTGAGTTTTTTTTTGCTTTGCATTTTTTTGCATAATTTCATTTTTATGTAACTTTTTTTTTTTTGTTTTTTGGTGGGTGTTATATGTTGCAGGGATGATTTCCAAAAACTCTACAAAAACTAAACTAAACACAAGATTTCCAATTTTTTTTTTTTTTTTTAAACAGCGACTTGAAACGTGGCTCCACTTCTTGAATGTTTCATGACCGCTCTGCTCTCACGGATCATGAGAAGAATATTTTTGCTAATCGATCATGAAGATTTCTACTCACACAAAAAGACAATTTGAAACATTTCAGATTTACATGTCAGACAAACATGCCTTTTTTTTCTTCTTCTTCTTCTTCTTCTCTTTTTTTAATTTTATTCCTCTATTCCTCTGTGAGCAGCAATGACTGGAATGTGATGATATCAATTAGATCAGATGACAGCCTCGCTTTGACTCTACTGAGGCAGAACCAGATTGTATAACTGCTTGTTATGTAATGATAAGCCTTCATCGTTCACAGTGATTTCTATTTCCTCTGTCTCCTTCATTTCTGACACTGATGGCTATGGCTGCGGACAACGTGCCAACTCTGTGTTATTTTGTATAATTTATAAAAAAAATTAAAAAAAAAACAATAATTAGAAAGCGCTAATGTTATATACAGTATATTATTTTTCAAAGAAGAAAAAAAAATATTATTATTATTGGCCATGAGAACTGTAATGTGTGTTTTTTGAAAGATTTTACTGCCTCATGCATAGTAGTGACAAAAGCTTTTACTGTCAGAGTCACTTAAAATCGACCATGTTTGTTTGAAAAGTTTAATGTATTTTGCTCTCTCTGGATTATGATGTCTTATTTTGATGTTCTCTGTCAAACACAAAAATGTATTGTAAGAGACGATTAAAGCGTTTAAATATGATGGTTGTTATATGAATGGCAGCGGCCAATTTAAACTAAGAGACTTAATACATCGATGCGAGTTAAAATCACGGTGATGATGAAGTTCGATGTAGATTCCTTCTGATCGGGCAGATGTTATAAAGAGAAAACCTGCAGGATAAAGCATTTCTCTCTCATAGCCATCATAGAATAACTGATGGTCAACTGGTTGCTTTAGTTTGGTGAATTGAGCTTGAAGCTGAAAAATCACCCAAATTTCAACAAGGAAGACATGAAGAGGAATAAAAAGGAGGGCTGAAGGTGTTGAGACAGCAGCAGTAGATAGATGGATAGATGGGTAGATAGATGGGTAGGTGGGTAGGTAGGTAGGTGGGTAGGTGGGTAGATAGATAGATAGATAGATGGATGGGTAGATAGGTGGGTAGGTAGGTAGGTAGATAGATAGATAGGTGGGTAGGTAGATAGGTAGGTAGGTGGGTAGGTAGGTAGGTAGGTGGGTTGGTGGGGTGGGTAGGTAGGTGGGTAGATAGATAGATAGGTAGGTGGGTGGGTGGGTGGGTGGGTGTGGGTAGATAGGTAGGTAGGGTGGTAGATAGGGTAGGTAGGTGGGTAGATAGGTAGGTAGGTGGGTAGATAGGTAGGTAGGTAGGTAGGTGTGGGTTGGTGGGTGGGTAGGTGGGTAGATAGGTAGATAGGTAGGTGGGTAGGTAGGTGGGTTGGTGGGTGGGTAGGTAGGTGGGTAGATAGATAGATAGGTAGGTGGGTGGGTGGGTGTGTAGATAGGTGGGTTGGTGGGTGGGTAGGTAGGTGGGTAGATAGGTAGGTAGGTAGGTAGGTAGGTGGGTTGGTGGGTGGGTAGGTGGGTAGATAGGTAGATAGGTAGGTGGGTAGGTAGGTGGGTTGGTGGGTGGGTAGGTAGGTGGGTAGATAGATAGATAGGTAGGTGGGGTGGGTGGGTGTGTAGATAGGTGGGTTGGTGGGTGGTAGGGTAGGTAGGTGGGTAGATAGATAGATAGATAGATAGATAGGTAGGTAGGTAGGTAGGTAGGTAGGTAGGTAGGTAGGTAGGTAGTGTAGGTAGGTAGGTAGGTAGGTAGGTGGAGGTGGGTGGAGTGGGTGGGTAGATAGGTAGGTAGGTAGATAGGTGGGTAGATAGATAGATAGGTAGGTGAGGTGGGGTGGGTAGGGTAGGTAGGGAGGTGGGTAGATAGATAGGTAGGTAGGTAGGTGGGTAGATAGATAGGTAGGTAGGTAGGTGGGTAGATAGGTGGGTTGGTGGGTGGGTAGGTAGATAGATAGATAGATAGATAGATAGATAGGTAGGTAGGTAGGTAGGTAGATGGGTAGATAGATAGATAGAGCTACTGCCCTGTATGTTTTAGGTATAGCTCTCCACTCTAACACACCTGATTCTTATAATTAACTCGTTATCAAGCAGCTGAAACTTGTCAAAGGGCTTCGTAACAAGTTAATTATTAGAATCAGGTGTGTTTAGAGTAAGGTGACACCTAAAACATGCAGGGGCAGTAGCTCTCCAGGAGCAGAGTTCACTGTGCTAAACCCTGACAAGCCTATTGAATGTAGCAGAATATGAACGTCCAGTACGAGATGACTCCACTGCTGCAACGATTAGTCAATGATTTGGTAACTATTTTGATGATAGAACAATCCAATCAGTCAGTTTTCAAGCAAAGTAAGCTTCATAAATGAGGATTTGTTGCTTTTCTTTTCTTATATAAAAAGGACAGTAATGCAAATATTGTTTGATTTTGGAAAACAGGGAATCTAAATATGTCACCATGGAGTTTAATAATGATGATAATGGAAATAACGGTCAGTTGCAGCTCTATTTAAATCATCAGTAAAACATGCCAGGTTGGAAATAAAACTATTTACACGTTGTTTCTGAGGTTGAGGTATTTACTAGGTTTAAAAGATAAAAATTAAATACTTCTTTACATAATTCATAAGGCAAAAACAACAACAATCATCACAGTAAATTCACAAGATTTTGTACCAAACATTCAAATCATCAACAACAACAACAGTAAACTTCTCTTTTCTGAAGGCAGTGTCTCAAAAAGGTTAAAGGTCAAAGTCCTCCGTTCTCCTCCAGTTTTTGGAAAAGCACCAGGCTGCGCAGGTGAGACTGCCTCTCTCCGTTCTTCCACAGGATCAGCAGGTGATCCGTCGAACACGTCACCAGCCCATTCTCGTTGAAGCTGACAAACATCTGAGAGGAGTGTAAAAACAGGATCGTTAACCCTCCTGTTGTCCTCGAGTCAAGGGAGGAAGGGAGGAAGGAAGGTAGGAGGGAGGAAAGGAGGAAGGAAAGGAGAGGGAGGGAGGGAGGAAGGAAGGGAGGAAAGGAAAGAAGGAAGGGAGGAAGGACAGAGGAAAGAAAGGAAAGAAGGAAGGAAGAGAAGGAGGTAGGAAAGGAAAGAAGGAAGGGAGGAAAGAAGGAAGGGAGGAAGGACAGAGGAAAGGAGGGAGGGAGGAAGGACAGAGGAAAGGAGGGAGGGAGGAGGGAGGAAGGAAGGAAAGGAGGGAGGAGAGGAAGGGGAGGAAGGACAGAGGAAAGAAGGAAGGGGGGGAGGGAGGAAAGAAGGAAGGGAGGAAGGACAGAGGAAAGAAGGAAGGAGGGAGGGAGGAAAGAAGGAAGGGAGGAAGGACAGAGGAAAGAAGGAAGGAGGGAGGGAGGAAAGAAGGAAGGAGGGAAGGAAAGAGGGAGGGAGGAGAGAAGGACAGAAAGAAAGGGGTGGGAGGGAGGAAATAAAGAGAAGGAAGGAGGAAGGACAGAGGAAATAAGGAAGGTAGGAGGGAGGGGAGGGAAAGAGGGAGGGAGAAAGGAAAAGAGGAAGGAAGTACAGA